>SNQJ01S0093860.1:0-32159 GCA_010110895.2 Picea sitchensis | reverse complement strand
CTCTAATCTTTCTATCGACTTCCAGGAATTAGAAAATGAAGTTTTCAACATCAAAATTCAGAATGAGATCAACGTCGCCCCAATGAGAAGCTACATTGAAGAATGGGTCGAAAGGCAATTGAAACAGGCCTCCAACGAAAGACAACAAGTAGTTCCTCACATCCCAACAGTCGTGGAGAACATCCTTGAAACCACAATCGTCACCGACATCAATGAAATGACAGCCGCAAGCAAATAGCCAAAGCGCTCATATGTATCCTCAATGTAAGTTTAGTCATCGCATCTTTCTTTGTTTCTCAGCTCGGTTATTCCACTTTTTTAAATGCAAAGCGCTCATATGTATCCTCAATGTAAGTTTAGTCATCGCATCTTTCTTTGTTTCTCAACTCGGTTATCCCACTTTCTTAAATACAGATGTATAGGCAAACACTTATACCTTTCCATTTATTTTATTTTTCAGCTATTGCACTCTATTTTCTTTCCACAATCATGTTTCTTGTACATATTTCTCTAATGGTCCGCGCGAGCCCCAATCCCTGTCTACATCACAAACGCATTGAAATTCCTAGTTTGTATGTAACAAACTTTAATTTTTTGGTATATTTCAAAATTTGCAGTAATATGTAACAAACTTTCATTTTTTCACATACTTGAAAAAAACAATGCATTTAAATTTTTATATGTACTCTATTCTTATCCTTCAACACTTTGTATAGCAAATGCATCTACTCTTTTATATGTTACACACTTTTCTTTTTTTATATATTTCAAAATAAATGGCGTTCAACAATGCAAACTGAGCTGCCACGCAGCCTTGTTATTTTAAGATTCCAAACAAATCATAATGTCATTTCTCAATAATGTGTAGCATTTCTGAGTGGCCCTTAGCGCTCGCCTTGAAGGCGATATTAATCGAGCTGAAGATCATACGAAAGCCATCTGTTTTGACCTTTTGGTTACGAAAGATTCCAAACAAATCATAATGTCATTTCTCAATAATGTGTAGCATTTCTTGGTCGTACTTAGCGCCCGCTTTGAAGGCGAGCTTAATCGCGCTGAAGATTATAACAAAGCAATCATATGTTTTGACCTTTTGGTTACGAAAGCCTATCATCGCAGTGGAAGGTCCCGAGTCAAGACTATTCTTTGTTTGCGGTTTAAAAGCAGGCAGGGCAGAGACTGGATGAGCATCGTTTTCGGCTGGATGGTTCGTTCAATCCACATGTGAAAGAAAATTATGATTATGGTTCCCATTTCGCACTGTGTACACATTTTCTTCAAACTGAAAAACTTCTGGGATGGTACAGACCCTCGTCACCACTTTCGTAATACTTTACCACATCATGCACATGCCTTTTATCTGTTCTTTCTTTTCCACGGCACCACGCGGCATGATGAGTTTCGCAGTACAATGATAATAACTAAATTTCTTCTTCCTCCCAATGTATCGAACTCTACGCCATTTAGTCACCGACAGTCCTTCAGAAGTTTGATAATAAGATCCTATTTGTACTCTTAGGTTTGGCAACGTTCTCATTTTCACAAGTCGCGATCGCTTGTGTTATATCTACACAGGGTGACCGTTGAAACGGGCACGTTCTGCAACAATATTTGTATTAAACATTATTTTGTTAAATAGCAAAAATATAAATAAACTTGTATAGGCTTTGGAATTAGTATTTTTTTAATAAAAAAGTTACAATATTAGTGTTATTGGATAGTTTTTATTTAAAAAATATTTACCTGGGTAAATAAAATTTGACCCAAAACTAAGCTAAGGAGGTGTTAATCTGTTTCCTTACAATAAAAAAATAAAAAAAAAGTAATATATATGAAAATTAATTTAAGATAATACTCCATAGCCAACTTTGAAATTAATAATTGTACATCATATAAAAATATTTTTCTAATACAAACTTTGAAATTAATATTTTGTAAAAAATTATAAAAACATTTTTGAATGTTATTTTGAGTGTCTCTAATGGTTAAGAACATGTGTTTATTAATTTTAATTATTATATAGTTTTTCACCTTAAAGTATAACTTTTCTTTCCTTATTATTATCACCCTTAAATCTATTTTAATTCTTTATCATGATTGTTCTTACACATTAATACTATTTTTTTCTAATTGTATCTACTTTTATTTTCAACAACTCTTTACATTTCTCTCTTTATACTGATTAATTTCATTCTAGTGTTCAAAATATTTTTTTAGTTTTAAAGTTTGAAATTCCTAATAATATTTTTAAGATTTTCAAAAACTAATTATTCTCTAGTTAAAGATTAAAAAAAATTAAAATCCAATATCTAAATATTGAAAAGCTTCTCTTAATGCTTTTCAAGTATAGAAACAAAATTCTAAAGAATCACAAGTAATCACTTACCCTCTTAAGGTCCGATAAACCAATAAAATCTTAGTGAACGTTAATCATCATCATCATCATCATCATAATAATAAAAAACTAATACATTTGTAAACTTAAGTTTAAATTATATAATAATGATATAGATATATATATATATATATAAATAAACATAAACATATATATAAACATGAAAAATCAATTTATTTTTTCTCGAGAAGTTTTTCTCCATTATTCAAATTGATAAGGCAATGTAAATTTAAATGTGCAACTTGCCACATTCTTTTCTTTATATATATTATTTCCATAATTTCAATCATTAATATGGAATTGTGTTAATAATGATGGAGTTATGATAATTTTACATAGGGTCAGGGTTTATTCTCATTTGTTCAATTTGTGTTTATAATGATAGAGTTATGATAATTTCACATAAGGTTAGGGTTTATTTTCATTTTAGTGTAGAAAAAAACTTTTTTACTGTAAAGCTTATGATTTTTGGTAAGAATTTTAGTTTTAATCTAAACCAATTTCATGTGAAAAAAATAATTCCATAATTACATTAAGATATATTATTATTTATAAATATGATAGATTATGAATTAATTATAAATTAATATGTAATCAAGATATTTTAATTGATTTCTTAATTATTCATCTTAGAGTTATGACATTAAAATTTCATAACTCATTGAGTGACCACCTTTAACTTTGCATCCAAACAAAAGTGGCATTGTAATGAGAGAGGAATGCATGTTATGTTATTATATCATTTTTTTCACTGGAAATTCTTATTAAAATGTTGATTTATTGAACATAGATCAACTTGAGTATAAAAAAAAAAAAAAAGATTCAAGATACTACATCACTTGCAAGATATTATCATTGCAATTTTCTTTCACTTAGTTTAGATATAGATGTCCCTCCCCTCAAAAAGAAAAAAAAATGTTCTTTCATGTTTATCATTTGCATGGATATTTTTTTAATGTTATTATTACCTACGTTTCTTTCACTAAGTGGATTTATTATTGTTAAATGGAAATTTTGTTTTGTTTTAATTTGTTTGAAATTTATGTAGGTTATGAGAGACCATTACTAAATAAAAACCTTCTCATAAAGAACCTCAAGCTCGATAATTATCTCTTGAAGATGTGTATTGGAAAAGAGTTTCACAACTATTTTTCCTACTGCTCTTGTAGTAAGAATTCATTAATTTAATCCATCTAGGACATGTGATTATTTTGGGGTTTTTGTTAGAACGGAAATATCATATTTTTTTATGTTTTGATGATTTAGTTGACTTTAGTGTCTTGTGTGGTTGAGATGTCTTAATTGAATATGTTAAAAGTAGAGACAAAATAATATCAATCATCTAAAAAATTGATGCAAGAGAATCACCATCAAAGCACAAGTGGAAGACAACTCGGCACACTAGCATGTATTTTGAAATATTTTTGAATTCCAAAGTTGGTGTATTAATGTAATATTTGAAAAAGATTTTGAGTTATGCACATATTTAATGATCGGAGGCTGAGCCACCACTAAGATCGATGGGGGAATGCATTTTTCTTTAATGTGAAGGATTGCAGTACAAGTCTGGAGCTTTCGATCTTATCTGTCTGACTCAAATATTTATTGTAATAAATGTTAAGTGGTTGAATGATTTTATTTCGATAGGATAGCTTTAGAGTAGTTGGAGGCAAGAACTCCAAGAACCCCTTTGTATAAAACTTGGTATTGTTGCGGAGAAGAGGTTGTTGAATATAGTGTGTAGATCACCATTGTAGCAAAGAACCAAGAGTTACAAAGAAGTAGTGTATGTATGAATGTAATTTTCAGTTGAATGAATATAACATAGGAACATTGTCCTAAATGTATGTTGTCGTTGTGTCTATCTAAATGAGTGAATGGTGTACTTTTCTGTTTTATTCTCTATTATTTATTTTTCTTATATTTGTGTATGCATTTACATGGTTGAATGTATGAGTCACTGTGAAGAGTGAATCAATTTCAGTTTTTTATCTTCTACGAGTGAGTGCAAGGAGTTCATGGCATCCGCAAGGAGTGAGTTGACAGAGTTTGTTTCGACTCGTAAGCTCAAAATATATAGCGTGAACTTGTGTATGAAATGAGTGCATAGACATTTGCAAGGAGTGCGGGACAAAGTTTTCAGACTCAAAAGTTCAGGAGGAGGAGTAGTGCGACTTTAGTCACAAAAGAAAGAAGGAGTTGGAGAACAGTCGCAAAGAGTGTAAAATCACCCACACAGAAGTTGAGTGCGGAAGAAAACTTGTTGCAAGGAGTGCAGAGGCCGAGATTTCGACTAAGTATCGAAGGGAGTATTCTGATGAATGAAATAAGGTTGAGGAAGTTAAGTTCAATAGGAAGAGGAGAGGAGAATCCCTGATATTTTCATGAAAAATCCATGAACAAGATTTGTTCCGGAAGGAGGCGAATAACTCCAAACCCTCAGATCTAAAAGAACTACGTGCAAGGTGGTCGTAAGTTGTTTCAGCATTTTGTGGTTCGAGAAGTCTGGAGGTGTTACAAGTGCGAAGTCACGAACTCATGGAGTCGTGAAGTAATCGCAATCGTTGGTTGTGTGGGAGACACGCGACATAAATCCATAAGTTCAAAGAAGGGCACTTTGGGAAGAGTTGAAGGTGGAGCTTGTGATATTTCTGAAGCCTGAATTCATGGAGGACTAGCCCACGGTCATAACCCATGGTCACCAAAGAAGAAGTTTTAGCGCGGAGTTAGTACTTGCGAAGTTGAGTGTTGTCGGGAGCATTGAAGAGCGAAGGCACAGGTAATTTGACACTAAAAGGGACCTGTGTGTTGAGAATTCAGGGTCTGTCGAAGGACCGAAGAGTCAATCTAACTCGAGAGTGTGAAGATCCAAGGCCAGGAGTTCGCATAGTCCCAAGGAGGGAAGGGGGGTTGCGCCAAGAGTACTATCAGAGAAGAGACATAATTGATTTTTGTAGTAAGAAGGGTAGACTGATATCGGCTAGAGGTATCAGATACGTCAACACAATGCCTCCTAGAATATGTGATGAGCCACCCATAGAAAACAGAGCTATGGAAAGGGAGATGAGATAATTGTGTGCGAGGCTGGATGCCATGGAAACAACACAAAGGAGAGCACTTGATGTTGGAGACGTCAACGATGCACAAATTGAAGAAGTGGAAGTCGAAGAAGTTGTAGGAGAGGATGTTGCGGAAGAGATCTTACTAAAGGCAGTTGTCAAGTTGGGAGCTAGAGCGAAGATCGATGTCCCAATGTATGAAGGTAATTTAGACACTGAAGAGTTGCCTAATTGGATATGAGCGATGGATAAGTATTTCAACTATTAAGATGTCAAAGAGGAGAAAAAAGTGAGACATGTCGTCACTAGGTTGAAAAGAAATGCAACACTGTGGTGGGTTGAATTTTAGGCTGACAGAAGGAGCAAGGGAAAAAATAATATTAAGAGTTTCTATCGAATGGTAGCCAAGATAAAGGATAAATTCATACCCAAGTATTACTAGATAAATATGTCCAGGAGGATGCAAAACCTGAGACAAAAAGGGATGACTATGAAGGAGTACATAGAGGAGTTCTACAAATTGAACATCAGGGGTGGACAGAGAGAGAGATGAAGAGAAATTTTCCAGGTACATCAATGGCCTGAGATATGATATCCAATACGAAATCAACATGGTGAAAATCAAAACAGTAGAGGATGCATATCAGATTGTGCTGAAGGCAGAAGAAAAGTTGACAAGGAAGCAAAGTCAACAAAACAGGGGTAGAAGTTTGAACATAGGCAAAGGAGTTTCCCAGGACAAGGCACAAAATCCCAAAAGCGAGGCAAATAAGCCACATAATCACTCTGAGAGAGGGGGAAGTTCCCAAGGAAGGCAGAGTGGTGGCAGAAACTCTTTTCCCAAAGGAAGAGGAAGAGGCAAAGGAGGATAAGTAATATGTTTTGCATGTGGAAGAAAAAGGCACATGTCTTGGGATTGTCTTGAGAAAAAGAAAGAGGGAGGTGAAGCTCACATTTCGTAAGCGAAAAATCAATATGTTGAGGTAGAAGGTGTAGAGTATGGGATATATTTGATGCTGAAGAAGGTTCTCTTAAAGCCAGAGCTAGAATTTGAAAGTTTAGCACAGAGGAACAATTTGTTCAGGACAACTTGCAAAGTGGAGGATAGAATTTGCAAGGTAATAATCGATAGTGGGAGCACTGAAAAATTACTATCAACAAAGTTGGTGGAGAAGTTAGAGATGGAGATGAGTGTACACCCGACACCATATAAAGTCTCATGGTTGCAGAAAGGTCATCAAGTAACAATAACTAACCAATGCCTTGTTGAATTTAAGATAGGAGGATATAGAGATGAAATTATATGTGATGTGATTCCCATGGATGTATGTCATGTTTTGTTGGGAATATCATGGAAGTATGACAAGAATTTCATTCATGATGGGAGGATAAATTCTTACACATTGGAGAAGAATGGTAGGACACACATGTTACTGCCAATTGAAGAGAAGAGAGTGAGGGACGAAGCTAGCACGAGTGTACTTCTCATGAGTGGGAAGGAACTCCTGAATGAAGTAAAGAAGGAACAAGAGATGCAGTTTGTTGTAGTGAGGAAGCTAAGGGTTATCCTTACCAGTACTTCAATGGGATATTTTCCTGAGGAAATTCAAGAAGTGTTCGATAATTTTGTTGATATAGTAGTGCATGAGTTTCCAAGCTCATTGCCACCTATCAAAAGTATCATCCATCACATTGATTTGATACCAGGAGAAAATGTGCCAAACAAAGACGCATACAGGTGGACACCTCAAGAGAATGAGGAGGTGAAAAGACAGGTTCATGATCTGTTAGACAAAGGATTGGTTAGAGAAGGCTTGAGTCCATGTGTAATACCAACTGTATTAAGACCGAAAAAGAATGGAGAATCTGTACAGACAAAAGATCCATAAACAACATCACTATTAGATACATATTCCCATTGCCAAGAATGGATGACTTGATGGATTGTTTGAGTGGAGTGAACTATTTTTCAAAGATAGATTTGAAAAGTGGATATCACCAGATAAGGATGAGAGAAGGTGATGGGTGGAAAACAACATTCAAGACAAATGAGGTGTTGTATGAATGCCTTGTTATGTTGTTTGGCTTGGCAAATAACCCGAGTACTTTTATGAGGCTAATGAATGAAGTGTTGAAAGATTTTATAGGAAAGTTTGTGATTGTATATCTGGATGTAATATTGGTATTTAGGAAGACTAAAGAGGAGCACTTGAGGCACTTGATGTTGGTAATGAGGAGGTTACAACAAGAGAAGCTATTGATTAATCTGAAAAAATCCTCTTTCATGAAGACATGACTCGTTAATTTGGGTTTTGTGATTTCTTCAAATGAATAGAAGATGGATCCCGAAAAGGTGAAAGAAATCAGAGAATGGTCGCCACTGAGGAATATCTTTCAAGTGAGAAGATTCCATGGATTGGAAAGTTTTTATTGGAAGTTCATCAAGAATTTTAGTGGGATTAGTGCTCAAATGATGGATACAGTGAAGAAAAGACATAAGTCTTTTAAATGGATAGAAGAGGCTGAGAGGAGATTCAACATATTGAAGGAGAAGATAACGAAATAACCGATTCTGGTATTACTAGATTTCAAAAAGACATTTCAGGTGAGAAGTGACATGAGTGGAGTTGCAATTGGAGTGGTCTTGAGCCAAGATAATAGGCCTGTTGAATATTTCAGTGAGAAGTTGAATGCAGCTAAGAAGAATTAATCCACGTATGAAAAAGAGTTTTATGCCATAATTCAATCCTTGAAGAAATGAAGACACTATCTCGTCCCAAAGGAGTTTGTTGTGTACAATGATAATCAAGCTTTTCAATTCATAACCAGACAAGAGAAATTAAACCAGAGACATGCCAAGTGGATAGAGTTTATGAACAAATTTACTTTTGTTATTAAACACATTTCTAGTAATGATAACAAGGTTTTTGATGCATTGAGCATAAGAATTTTGATTCTACAGGAATTTCAGGTCCAAACCTTAGGGTTTTATCACCTTAAGGAAATGTATCAAAATGATCCAGATTTTGAGGAGGCATATGAAGCATGTGTGAATCTTGTAATCATAGACAGAAGCCAGTGGGTCGAATATCTGATTCAGGATGGGTTGTTGTTCAAGGGATGCTAGTTGTGCATACCAAAGTGTTCGATGAGGGAGAATTTGCTAAAGAAAAAGCATAGTGGGGGTCTAGCTGAACATTTCGGCCATGAAGAAACATTTGCTTAGTTGAATGGTTCGTATTATTGGTCAGGTATGAGAGAAGAGGTGAAGAGGTTTGTGAACAAATGTAATATTTGTCAGTATTCCAAGGGGAAGAATACAAAAACTGGGTTGTATCAACCATTGCCTATTCCAGAGAGGCCTTGGGATGCAATAAGCATGGATTTTGTGTTGGGGTTGCCAAGGACACAAAGGGGAAGTGATTCCATATTTGTAGTAGTTGATAAATTTTCGAAGATGACACACTTTATCCCATGCCAGAAGACCAGTGATGCAACGCATGTTGTGAATTTGTTTTTCAAAGAGGTTGTAAGACTCCATGGATTTCCCAAGAGTATAGTTTCAAATAGTGATACCAAGTTTGTTGGTCATTTCTTGAGGACATTGTGGAAGAAGTTGGGGACAAAACTAGCCTTTAGTTCTACATATCATCCATAAATTGATGGACAAACTGAAGTGGTAAATCTAAGTTTAGGGTATTTGCTGAGGAGTTTGGTCACTGAACACCATAGTCAGTGGAATCATATTTTAGAACAAGTGGAGTTTGCGCATAATGACTCAATGAACAAAAGCGTTGGGAAGAGTCCATTTCAGATAGTGTATGGAATGAATCCAAGAGGAGTGTCATAGTTGAGAAACCTAGAGCAGAGTGAATTTAGGAGCGTTGGAGTCGAAGACTTCACTGCAAAAATGGAGGAACTTCAAAATCAAATAAAGGAACAATTGAAGAAGAGAAGCAGTGAATACAACCGTAGAGTTTATCAACAAATAAGGAAGCTTGAATTTGAAGTCGAAGATCAAGTTCTAGCACATTTAATAAAGGAAAGGTTCCCAAGGGGAACATATAAAAAGATGAAGTTGAAAAAGATAGGACCGTGCAAAATCCTATGAATATTTGGTGAGAATGCTTATGAGATAGAGTTGCCAGGAGATGTGATAATATCACCCATATTCAACATTGCATACTTTCATCCATACAGGGAAGATGGAGCCAGAGGATCTGAAGATCAAAAGAATACCCAGTGGAAGAAAAAGATGCATGTAACAAATAAGTCGTAGATGGAGTGTTAAGAACCTGAATAGATCTACAAATATAATCAGCAAAAATACTGAATACACAATAGATCCACAAAGAAAGATAGAAGAAACCACACTTTATTATTACCAAACCCTTGAGGTAGGGAAAAACTGTACAATGGATCCTATTATGGAAGGGATCCTCTCTTGTTCACTTTCCTCTTCAAGGGGGTATCCTCCTATTGAGCTATTTCTCCAAATACAATATTTCTCTTCATATCCCATTACATTGCTTGAACATCTGTATATAGTACTACCATCACTTGAGAACATTCTAGAGAAGGAATCTTCTAGAAGTAGAACCTTCTAAGAAGTTCTCTTACATTTATTATATCTAACTACCATAGTGGGCCTTATTTAATAATATAATGGATCTAGTCCACCTTACATTGAATGGCATCCACTATTATCACTATGGGCCCTCTGGGCCCCACCACTACCTCTCTAGCTACCTTACATTCCATCCCCCTTATGAAAGCGTTTTCCTCAACGCTTGATGTACAACCATATACCAGGGTCCCATGGATAAGTGTGGACCATGGTGCTGAAGTAGACTAGAGAAACAGGGTCCCATTGAGAAATGGTAGCCACCATGCTAAAGTATTCCAACTGCCATTGTAAACCAGGGTCCCATGTCCAATTGGTCATGTGAACCCCACATGAAACATATCGACACCCAACAACCAACTGAAAATTATGCTCCCAATACTGACACATGTCATGTGGATCCAAATAAGAAAATCCATCCACATAGTGGAAAAGGGTCGTAGAAGAATATGGAAGGAATAATACCACTGTAGAATATACAGGATGGACACTGATAATAATCATCGGCTCTCAATTTGTCACATTGATTCTCTCTACAGAAGGTGTATTAGAGTCATCAAATAAAATATGAAAGTGGTTATCATCCCATAAATGACAACTATCCATATACCAATCATCACAATCGGCCTCAAAATCATACCAAGAATATATTTCTTGATTATATTCATCCCTAATGTCCTCCATAAGAAATCTCTCATGCATGGTATTCAATGAATCTTGAATACTACGAAAACTATAATTGAGGTCATCTGCAAAGTCATCCAATGTGTCAAACAATTGGGATTGGAATGCTTCAGTAATTTGTAGAATTTATTTGAGGGTTTGAGAGGAAATATTCATTTGAGCACCCTATTAACTCTTCAGTCCCACATCCGTTATGAAAAAACCCAAAAAATAGAACAATAAGTTACAACAAAAAATCACGTTTTTTTTTTGAAAAACCCTAAAAAAATGTTGAATTTAAAATGCTCATAACTTCACTTCCGAGACTCTGTTTCGGTTGATTTGTTTTTTGAAATTGGGCGAAATTGTGAGAGGAACTCAGATATGTAATTTGTTTGGGCAAATTCGGCCTCCAACTATTACAGAAATAAAACAAAATCGTGCCGCCGTCCGTGGAAAAAACCCTGAAAACTTGCAAATTTAAAAACTTCAATATCTTGACTTCTCGGACTCCGTTTCAAACAATTTTTTTTTTAAATGGGTGTTTTTTTTAGAGGAACTCAGATATACAAAAATTTTCTGCAATTTTTTCACACAAATATACCAAAAAATTCTTGAATATCGCAGCCCTCTTTTTTCTTCTCCGAAAAAAAATCTGCAAAAATAAAAAAATATTTGCCCACAATGTCTACCATGGAAAGTACTCTGATACCACTTGTTAAGAACCTATATAATATCTGCAAATATACTTCAATGATATGAAGAATAAACCATAAACCATTCACCATAACATGAACACGAGAAATAGAGAAAACCCATGAGGTATGGTAACACCATATATTAATCCTTATGGAAGGACAAAACTCCTCAAGAAATCCTTGCTTGTACAATCACAATATTATTCACTCTCAACCTGTGTGCTTTGAATATTCCTTATTGGAACTTGCAATCTATTAACCAACTGAACATTGATAAAATTATGCATGCAACTAGGGTTAATAGAAACAATGATGTTTTCTTTATGAATACAACCATGAACCTGTAATATAGATTTTTCACATGAAAATAAACTTTTGGTTCTCTCTTTATCCTTATTTTCTCCATGAGACCACTTGTCTAACAATAGTTTTTAAAATTCTTCATTGGAGAGTGTCATCATCTCCTTATAATCAAGCGATTTCCACCAAATGGCAGCATCACCTTGCAATTTGAGATCTACCCAATGTGGCCAATTATCTTCCCATACTGATTTTATTTCTTTAATGAATGATTCAATACTAGGACCATCATATTTCCCTATAAAATACATCTTTCTATGAAAAACCGCAAAAAATAGAACAATAAGTTACGACAGAAAATCACGGCTTTTTCTCGAAAAACCCTGAAAAACTATTGAATTTAAAATGATCATAACTTTACTTCCCGAACTCCGTTTCAGTTGATTTTTTTTTTTTGAAATTGGGTATTTTTCCTAGAGGAATTGAAATAACCAATTTTTGTTTCCAAATTAATCTAGTAAAGCTTCATATATGAACCTGAAGTGCGTCGCCCTCTTTGTCTTCCCTAGAAAAAATTCTGCAAAAAGAGAAAACAAATCTTCCCTTCTCTGGCCAAGGAAAGTGCTCTGATACCAATTGTTAAGAACCAAAATAGTTGTGCAAATATAATCACCACAAATACTGAATACACAATATATCCAAAAAGAAAGATACAAGAAACCACACTTTATTATTATCAAACCCTTGATGTAGGGAAACACCATACAATCGATCCTATTATGGAAGGGATCCTCTCCTACTCACTTGCCTCTTCGAGGGGGCATCCTCCTATTGAGCTACTACTCCAAATACAATATTTCTCTTCATATCCCATTACATTGCTTGAACATATTTATATAGTACTACCATCACCTAAGAACATTCTAGAGAATGAATCTTCTAGAGGTAGAACCTTCTAAGAAGTCCTCTTACATTTATTATATCTAACTACCCATTTATTATATCTAACTACCATAGTGGGCCTTATTTAATAATATAGTGGACCTAGTCCACCTTACATTGAATGGCCTCCACTATTATCACTATGGACCCTCTGGGCCCCACCACTACCTCTCTAGCTACCTTACATTCCATCTCCCTTATGACAACATTTTCCTCAACGCTTGATGTACAACCATATATCAGGGTCCCATGGATAAGTGTGGACCATAGTGCTAAAGTAGACTAGAGAAACAAGGTCCCATTAAGAAATGGTAGCCACCATGCTGAAGTATTCCAAACGCCATTGTAAACCAAGGTCCCATGTCCAATTGCTCATCTGAACCCCACATGGAACATATCGGCACCCAATAACAAACTGAAAATTATGCTCCCAATACTGACACTTGTCATGTGGATCCAAATAAGAAGATCCATCCACATAGTGGAAAAGGGTCATAGCAGAATCTGGAAGGAATAATACCACTATAGAATATGCAGGATGGACAATGGTAATAATACCACACTTTATTATTACCAAACCCTTGAGGTAGGGAAACATCGTACAATAGATCCTATTATGGAAGGGATCCTCTCTTGTTCACTTGCCTCTTCGAGGGGGCATCCTCCTATTGAGCTACTGCTCCAAATGCAATATTTCTCTTCATATCCGATTACATTGCTTGAACATATTTGTATAGTACTACCATCACCTAAGAACATTCTAGAGAAGGATTCTTCTAGAAGTAGAACCTTCTAAGAAGTCCTCTGACATTTATTATATCTAACTACCCAATTATTATATCTAACTACCATACTGGGTCTTATTTAATAATATAGCGGACCTAGTCAACCTTACATTGAATGGCGTCCATTATTATCACTATGGACCCTCTAGGCCCCACCACTACCTCTCTAGCTACCTTACATGGAGATGATCATAGGTCAACGAATTGGTAAGAAGACCAGAAGGAACACATATTTTGAATATTTGGTAAAGTGGAAAGGATGACTAGTAGAAGACGCTAGTTGGGTTGGTGAAGCAGACATCCAGAAGCATGGAAGGTCGGTGCAGGCGTTCATGGACATAAGCCCATGAATTTTTCAGCCAGAGGAGTATGATGTAGGAGCATCACCAACAAAGCACAAGTGGAAGACAGCTAGGCACACTAGCACGTATATTTAAATATTTTTGAATTCCAAAGTTGGTGTATTAATGTAATATCTGAAAAATATTTTGAGTTATGAACATCTTTAATGATCGAAGGTTGAGCCATCACATAAGATTGATGGGGGAATTAATTTTTATTTAATGTGAAGGATTCCAGTACAGATCTGGAGCTTCCGCTCTTATCTGTCTCACTCAAATATTTATTGTAATAAATGTTCAGTGGTTTAAATCTTTTATTTCGATAGGATAGCTTTAGAGTAGTTGAAGGGAAGAACTCGAAGAGTCCCTTTGTATAAAACTTGGTATTGTTGCCGAGAAGAGGCAGTTGAATCCAGTGTGTAGATCGCCATTGTATCAAAGAGACGAGAGTTATAGAGAAGTAGTGTACGTATGAACGAATTTTTCAGTTGAATGAATATAACAGAGGAACATTGTCCTAAATGTATGTTGTTTTGTCTATCTCAATGAGTGAATGGTAGACTTTTCTATTTTATTCTATGTTATTTCCTACTCTTATAATTGTGCATGAATTTACATGGTTGAATGTATGAGTCACTATGAAGAGTGAATCAGTTTCAATTGTTTCTCTTCTACGAGCGAGTGCAAGGACTACATAGCATTTGCAAGGAGTGCGTTGACATAGTCTGTTTTGACTCGTAAGCTCAGAAGAGATAGCATGAACGGTTTTATGCAAGGAGTGCATAAACGTTCACAAGGAGTGCGGGACAAAGTGTTCAGACTCAAAATATCAGGAGGAGGAGTAGTGCAACTTTAGTCATAGAAAAAATAAGGAGTTGGAGAACATTCACAAAGAGTGCAAAATCGACCACAGAGAAGTTGAGTGTGGAAGAAAACATGTTGCAAGGCGTACATAAGCTGAGATTTTGACTAAGTTTCGAAGGGAGTATTTTGATGAACAAAAGAGGGTTGAGGAAGTTAAGTTCAGGAGGGAGAGCGGAGGAGAATCCCTGAGATTTTCATCAAAAATCCGTGAACAAGATTTGTTCTCGAAGGAGGTGAATAACTCCAAACCGTCAGATATGAAAGAACTACGTGGAAGGTGTTCGTAAGGTCTTTCAACATTTTGTGGTTTGGGAAGTCTGTAGGTGTTACAAGTGGGAAGTCGTGAAGTCATGGAGTCACGAAGTAATCACAATCATTGGTTGTATGGGAGACACACGGCATAAATCTGGAAGTTCAGAGAAGGGCGCTTCAGGAAGAGTTGAAGGTAGAGGTCACGATATTTCGAAAGCCCGAATTCACAGAGGACTTGCCCACGGCTATAGCCCATGGTCAACAAAGCGGAAGGTTTAGTGCGAAGTTAGTACTCACAAAGTTGAGTGTTGTCGGGAGTGCCAAAAAGTGAAGGCACGGGTAGCTCAACCCTATGGGTAAGATAAAAAGGGACCTGTGTGTTGAGAATTCGAGGTTTGTCGAAGGCCCAAAGAGTCTATATGAGTCGAGAGTGTGAAAATCCAAGACCGGGAGGTCACGTAGTCCCAAGGAGGGAAGGGGGATTGCACCAAAAATGAATTCACGTAAATTGTAGCTATGACCCCCTTATTAATCCCTTCCAAGTGGAATATAGTAATGAGTTTTCTTTTAATTTGAAAGTTTTTAAATTTAAATTTGTATATGGAATCTAATGTTAAACTTAAGGAAATAAATATATATTTTTCAACATAATAAAAATATTTGTTTTTCCCATCTTTGATTGGTTAATATATTTGAAGCCTTATTGTTTCCTTCAATCTTTCAACGTTCTTAACAGACATAATGTGTGTACCTAGCTAATTCAATTTCAGAGAAAGAATGAGGCAGAGGTGTAATTTCCATCCATTTATAAACATTTGAATATTTAATTTTTTCAGGATTTATGTTGTGACAACTTATATTAAAGTAATATCATCATAAACATTGATGATGAGGAATATTTGTGTAAATGCTATTTTTATTTATTTTATTTTAGTAGAAACAAAGTCATTAGAGAATCCAATTATAAATAATAAATCATTATTCAATGGGAGAGTGAAAAGGGATAAAAACCACAAGAGTAAATATTCTCCATGAAAACAAGTGTAAACCTATAGCCAAAGTTGTGGGATGTGAGGAAACAAGTTAGCACAAAGATAGGTCAACCATATTCCCTAGGGTTAGGGATGAGGGTAACTTTGAAAAAGACCAAGTCAAGCTATTTCTTTTTGGTAAAAAGAAGAAAAGACAAGTATAGAGGAGGCTATGGTGAGTATAGGCTTGGAGATGACAAGAGAAAGTAATTGTTTATAGTTGGGAGGAACTAAATTTTATACTCATTTTGTTCCTTGAATTTTGAAGCATGCTAGTATATGTGTTACTTCCTTTTATTTATATGTGTGGAATCAAAAAATGATAAATATTTACACTGACATGTTAAATTTAAAGGTTATATATATATATATGAATTAATAGAATTAGCTGCAACAAAGAAAAGAGAAGTATCCATATATTTCATAGTTTTGGAAACCAAATCATAGTGTCAAGATAAACCAAACCAAAGTTATTGTTATGAATATTATGGAGACTTTACAAACATGTATTGAAAATATTATACAGAGTAATTAAATATGAATAAAATCCAAGGGTTATGAATATATAAAAATATTAGTATGAAAGTTTTCAACTCCAAAAGGTTCTAGGGTCTTTGTATGGAAACTCTCGAGAAAACGATAGGGTTTTTAGCCATTGTTTAACAAAGAAAAAACAAACTAAAATATTTTTAAAACAAAATCCTTTCCCTATCACTGGGGTTGAAGAAAATAGTGCTTAATGTTGTTCATATAATAACTAGAACCCATAACACCTTTATATGGGACCAGTATCTCATTACCAAACCGTAAACATGAAAGAAGCTCAGCATATTAAAATGAAGAGTTTATCACATTATTAAACACGTACATAGAGTTAGAATGATGAATCTCTTATCATTATCCCAACCCATAAGAACTATAAACCAAGTTTGTGTTTAGAAACCTTGAAGGATATGACACATAGTTGAACCTAGAATCGCTTTTAGAGAGCATAATGTTGGGAAGCAGAAGCGAAAAATAGCATAAAACAGAGCATAAAACTAGAGAAAAAAACTCACACTTGACACAGTGATTTATGTGTGGAATCCCAATGCGGGAAAAAACCACCAGCAATGATAATCAATATTCTTTTATTCAAGGGAGAATTATAATTGCCAACCCAAGCATGCAACCATCCTCTCCTCTCATACAAACAACACCTTTGTATTGCATCTTTCTCTCACACACTCACTACACATTGCACCCTTACCTCGATGGGTATGCTCATATATATAACATCTATCACTTAGTTACAATGAATAGATCACATAGTTACACGAACAATTCATAAATAGATTGCATGCATGTGCATTAACATAGATGCATGTATGTGTATGTGACCGCATGTGGAAATTCGTTGACATGTTTCCAACAATATGCACCTTGACAACAATTTACCTGATATATCATGCCCTTAATTAATTCATCACCATTTCTGCAAGCCAAGGGAAGACAAACACCATCACATCTCCGCAACTTCTCTGACAATACTGTTACATGAACTTGTCTACATGATTCGCTCCAGTATGGACCACTCTGCCTAATAAACCGATGCACTTGTCAAAATCTCATGAATCATAACCACAGACCAAATCACTGCAACCATTGTAGGTGATACTTGTCCTTGTCTGTTTGAAGCACCCATTTCCATGCTCTTCATCTGGATTTTCCATGTGTCTAATAAAAACACCAACTGCATGTGAAATGATGACCATTTCCACATCGCAATCATCAAACTTCCTACTAGCATATAATACTCGAGACATGTGACCCTTTTCTTCTTCATCAATTAGGACATAAAACTGAAAAGAGCTTACAATGGAAAGCCAAAAGGATTTGACCGGTTTCACTTTATTCATACCGAATTTTGTGAGTATCTTCACCACATACTTATGTTGTGATAACCAAGATTACCATATTTCCTGTCTCCGTGTATTTCCATGCCCAAGATTTATTTTCCTACTGCCAGATCCTTCATAACAAACTTCTTAATCAACTGAGCCAATCTGTTAATCTCAACCATGCTTGTGCTTGCAACAAGCATAACATATAACACCAAGATAATGAATATACCATAAACACAATGGTTATACTCACTTCTTGTAAAATTTGGCTCACCGTGAAGGAATCAAACATCTTTTACCATTTGCCTAGCATGCTTCAGGCCATACAATGATTTTTGAGTTTTCAAACAAATCTTATATTGCGATTCTGAAATAACCGTTCTGGTTGTTCCATATACATCCATTTATCCAAAAAACTCCATGTAAAACAGTTTTACAATCTAGTTGTACTATCACAACCAATGCTAACACAACATGAATAAAAAAAAACTTTTAACAACTAGTGAGAAACTTTCATAGAAATCAATACCTTCCAAATACCTTTCTTCTACCAACCATGCTTTGAACCTTTCATATTTTACTATGTTGGATTTTATTAAAGAATATTCATCAAACATTGCATCTATGTCCATGATGATTCTGTGGGTAGTAGGATCCCACAGTTTGCACCCCTTAACATCATCACCATCTCAAATATCTACCTATTTGATATGGGTTCTATTTACAAAAATGATAAAAAGCCATAAACATCACAATCGAATAATTTCACATTTGAGTAATCACTAGATGACTTGTTCATACCTCTTCGAGAATATTCTATATTTTGCAACCGATGGTGACCGAGTTAACAGATAGCACAATCTCTTCTGTCACAACTATTGTTGCAACTTGGCATTACTAAACATGCCTATTCGATCCCAACTTCCTTACAATACTTTCCAAGTTCCATGGATATGAACTTACCTTCATCATATATTCTCAAACACCTGATTGACCTTCCAACACATCATCCTTTCTATAGACCCACCTTTCTAAATTGGACACACTCATCTACCTCGAACTTTGCATTCGAACAACTTTGACCAAACTTTGATTAAATTTGGCCAAGCCGACATAGTAAACCTTCACCGCTTACCTCGAGGCCCATTTACAATGGGGTTCACCAAGCCTTTTATAGGCTTCATTACATGTAATCCATGGACACAATACCATGGGATACCCAAAACACATGGACCCGAAAAACCACTTTCTTTGACCTAGAAACATATTTAACTCATTAACTCTCTCATCGAGTCAAGGTTAACCCAACATACATGCCCTCCACATATTCATTCTACCTAAATCTATGTATAGACATTTTATAGGTGACCTAATAAACCAGGGTATGCATGCCTATCGAGGTCTTACACACATATGTCCATTTACATGCAATCAATAATTTCTACAACTCCAAGGTAAATACATTTTTTTTTTCTTTCATGGTGACTCAACCATGCCCGGTCTTATTGTTGTTGCATTGTCAATCACGGCTCTTATTGTTGTTGCCTTGTTGAGCTTCCATATCTCACAATTACATTCTTGCTACTAAATTTATCCACCTCAAACTTAAAACTGTGTACTTTCACCATTAACACAAAAAACCACCCAAATTGTAACTTATAAAACCAAGCTTTTGTCATATGTAAAAAAACCAATCTTAAAGTTCAAGGTTAAACCCAAAACATTAATTAAAAGATTTAAAAAATATATATTTAATATTCAAAACCTTTTATCAAAACAAAGAAACTCCACCTCTAAACAAATAAGTTATTAAAACATCCTCCACCCATTTTACTTTACCAAAGCGATCCTCCCATGTGCGTAATAAAAAGGATTCTTTTGCATAATGCTACTATCCTTTAAGAATCAACTTTCATAACTCATGTGAATAACATACCCTCACCACAGGTATCGCTCCCTCCATAAAACAGGCATCGCTGCCTCCATAAAACGTTGTCAATGATCTGATAATTATCCACGCATATCATGTCTTCCTTAGGCTGTAAAGAGCGATGATCCACCCCTATCGCTTCTTCCATATACCTCAAAGAGTGATGAGCTTTGAATTAGGGAATGTGTAGGGAGCGATGTTCGACTCCACATGAAGTTTACGAGTGAATTATTGCCCCCCTTGACAGCATTGGCCCGCTATAGACAAGAAACTATCACCCTCATGCACTCGACACACGGATCTCCTCGCCCCAATTTCCGTAGAAATTCGCCCTCACAACATGAAATTGGCTGCTCTTTCTTTCACATAGAAGATCTCGTTCAATGGCTTTTTCGAACTCACACAATTTTGCTTGGCTAGATTAATATGCTCTAATATCTAGTGATCGGATTCTTTTCTCCTTCGTTAGTAAATATTGATATTGACACATGTAGAAATTTTAATGCAGGAAAAAAATGGGCAATGATAATGAGTATTCTTTATTCAAGGGAGAATTATTGTCAACCTAAGCATACAATCATCTTCTAGTTTCATACACACAACACCTCAGTATTGCGTCTTTCTCTCACACACTCACTACACATTGCACACTTGCCTTTATCGGTATGCTAGTATATATAACATCTATTACTCAGTTACACAAACACACCATGAATAAATCACATAATTACACTAACATTTCATAAATAAATTGCATGTTTCCAACATATACTTAGTGGGTTACTAAATTAAATCATTTACATGTTATATACAATTCCTCGAACCCGAGTTCGATCTTGAGGGATATATAAAAACCCTGCACAGAGAAATGGCCAAGTTAGAATTATAACCAAACGATATATGAGAACCAAGCAAATGTATGATTGTAAATGAACTATCCCTTACCTTGGAGCTTAAATATAACTCATGCAAGTTAACGAATTGCATCGTTGTTCCTTATGTACAGAGAAGACCTGACCTGTAGGATACCATGTGTATCACAGGAATGTAAGTTTTGAACAAAAAAATCATAGCAGTGGTCAAATGCAAACATAGTTTAACTAGTGTTATAATTTTCAGAGCGAAAATATCCAAATAAAAGAATCTGAGGTAGCAACAGTGAGGTATAAGTATGGGGTATTATGTTACCTCGAAGAAAAATTATAAATGGTCTGCCAGCAAGCCGTTTTGGCACAGACCGACACCACCAAAATTTAACAGACCTGCAGACAAACCTTATATTCAGATTCAGAAAGGAAATGAAATAAATTGTATTCTCTCTGAGGTATGAGGGGGGAACGTTTAAATATTGAAATCTTTATTACCAAGGAGAATCATTACCTGGAGCCAGCAATGGTAACATTTTCTGCAAGAGACCATAACAAAGACAATGACACCCTCAAACCAAAAGGCCAGAGCGTGTGTTTGAAAAACAATGAACTCATAACTAGTCTTGGTTAGTACGCCCATTAAGACGTCAGAGTACAGAAATAAAGCAGTGCTAGTTGAAGTCTCTTAAATGTAGATGAGGTTGGTTACAACTGTGTGAGTTGAGCGCCCAAATTATGACCTAGGCTAGATGGAACAAACAAGCACAAGCTTGTAAATAAAATGCCGTTGTAGAATTATCATTCTATGGGTCACTTGATATAGAGTATGATTGTTTTCCCTTAGGTATAGTTTAAGACCTAGTAGGGAAACGAAGTATTACTTTTTGCATTGAATTCTTTAATCATGAAATATAAAAGAACCATGGTAATATAATATTACAAATGAAGCCAACTTATATTGTAAATTGAATGTAATAAAAGAGAAGGAAATACCTTTGCCCAAAACATAGATAGACAAACTCTGGTAAATGTGGATAATATATATTTACATACATATGTCAATGTGTGAATATAAGAATGAATAAAAGTAAAATCCAAGGGATTTATTGATAAGAGGATATAGTACCTGATGATTAGATGATAATCTGCCAACCAAAAAAATTATGTAAATTGGAATATCAAGTACCACTATCCTGTCATGCTATCACCATGACTATTATATTATAATATTAAGCAAAATAGAAGTAGATGTACTTTTTAGTCACCATCATGTAAAAGAGTTGTTAAATAAGAACAGCGTGGGATCAAGTGTCTTGTCTTATTTCCTTAAAAAACAATATTGGTGGAGAATTTGGTGTTATTACAAGAGGGCTGTACGAACCCCACATAAATATGTCATCTGATCTCCCAGTTTCACTCCAAAGACCAAACCAAACCATTTATGAAACCCCTTCCGACTATCTCTATGACTATGGTTAAAACTAACTATTAGGGTTCTATTCATAGCCATTACTACCAGGCAGCTTCCCATTTTGTACATATTTAAAAAGAAAACATAAACATACATATGCGTAACTTCATAGAAATACAAGGTGACGGGTTTCATCTCCACACATCTATCTTCTAGTCAACATCCTGCAACTAAATAAAAACTGGAGCAAACTAGTGATACAAACACAAAGGGAAAAATGAAATATATAGACCAGAAAGAAAACCAAACAAATATAGACCAGAAAGAAAACAATGCAAATTGGAAAAGAAGATGAAGTAAAAACATGGATGACCATGTAGCAAACTAAACAAATATGGACAAGAAAAGAAACAATGCAGATTAGAGAAGCATAAGATGAAATGAAAGAGAGCAGGTCGGCTGGGTGAAAATGTGTTATATATCGTCTTCCTTTGAAACGGCCATTAGAGATCTTAATTGGTAGCTTTCTACTTCGCTAACAGACCAGCCAGGGAGGAATGGCGCGACATTCCATCGATGCAAAATTTGAATTCGCCATATGACAAAGAAAGAGCGAAAATATTCATATGGTTTTTAACTTTCGGTTTTGATTAGGTTATATATATATACAGTTTGAGTGTGTTTAATGATTGAGTAGGTTTAATGGTTAAGAACATGTTTCTTCTTAAGAAGTTACAAATTCAAATCCAGAGTAGGGCATGTATATGTCTCATAGACTTTACCAATCAAATAACTGAACAGAAAGGGGTTCCTTGCCCCACACACATTCATATCATTCACTTACCTCCTTGCAAAATGTCCCATAAATAACACATATATCATTGTGATTAGCCTTTGGCTGTTTGTGTTATGGTTAAGCCCCCTTTATTTTGTTGGCATCTAATCATTTTATTGTTTTATTTTAATATTTAAATATGTTTTTTTTTTTTTATTTAATTTAATAAATATGAAAAATAATTTTCTTAAAAATGTTTTGATTATATTTTAATTTATATTGAAGTTTGATTTCAAAATGTATATTATAATATTGACTTTTTTAACCTTTATATATATAAAGCATAACATATATAAAAACTATGAAGTGATTTTAAAATAATCTAATCAATTTTTATTATAAAAATAAAATTTACATAATAAATAAAGTAATGAATTTTTTTTTAAGATCTAATATATTAATGTTATCTCAATAAATATCAATTAACATGTTGGTATAACCCATAATATATTATTGTTACCATCATAATATGGATGATATTTAAATGATTGATAAATAAATATAACTTTATGTTATTTTGGAATTTAGCCTGTATAAAGAAAAAAAGTATAAATATAATTTTCATGCTTGAAATTAAGTATTAAAATGAATTTATGTTTTGTTTTTTAATTGTAATCTTTATTGACATGATAGGTTGTTTTTAAGGTACATTTTTTTTATTTTAATGTATTAATATCTTATATTTATACATGACATTTACCTCTACATCTACATGAAATGATCTTCTTCACTCAAGTCACAAAAAGATGTGCTCAATTATCCTAATGATAATATGGTGATATATATTTTTAAATAAATAAATTTACTTTTTATATTATATTATAAATAACAATCCATTAATAATTTTTATAATATATTATCAATATCTAATATTTAGTATTAAAATATCATCTATCATATACAAATATGATATCATAATTAATTGATAGTTAATTATTATATTTGATTATATTCTAATATAATAATAATTCTATGTTATAATAACAAACACTAGAGAAATCAAATTGCAAGTATTTACCAATATTAATATGCATTCACAAAAGTTGATAAATATAGGTGAAAGACACGTCAAAATGATCTTGTCAGTTCTACTAAATTAGCTTACTTCCAATAATGATGATAAGTAGATACAAACATAAGCAAGACTAAAGATCAACTTGTTTTGTACTCGGTCACACATTGAACAGCTTTCACTACTTAATTAACTTACTTCCAACAATAAAGGTGTTAATGATAATAGGTAGATGATCATTAATAAAAACATCATGATTAAATAGTAAAAACCCTAATCTGCATAAGATAAAACCATAAAATTTACAGTATAATTTCATAATTCCACCCATACCATCATATTTTGAAACCTTCCGTATAATCAATCATAAAAATTATATAAAGGTGCTTCAAGTTAGCATTCGCCAATACAATTTTCATGAAACACCTTATTCTACTTGTAAAAATGCCAAATATGAGGCTTGAACATATTTGTTAGGCAACGCATTCTAACATCTAACATTGTTCCATTCATATCATGCATATCCATTTTATGGCCTCATATCATGCATATCCATTTTATGGCATCGCTATTGTATAAAGTTTTTTAAACTAAAAACAATCTCAAAATAATTTGATAGTTATGCATATTTGTTTCATTGTCCCTTTTCTTTCATGTTTCTCTTTTATCCCAAAACAAATCTCAATTTTATCAAAGGTTTATTTCATTGTTTTGTTTGAAACATGCCAACGAATTTACTCATACAGTCACATGCACATGTATAAAATTATGTTAATGCACATGCATGCAATCTATTTATGAATTGTTTGTGTAACTATGATCTATTCGATGGAGTTTGTGTAATTAAGTGATAGATGTTATATATCTGAGCATACCATAGAGATGTGAGTGCCATGTGTGAAGAAAGATGTAGAACAAGACAAAATCATGGAGCATAGATGCGTGGGATGGGATGGTTATTACCCTTGATTGTCTTCCGGATATTGTAATTCTCCATGAATAATAACAATCTAGACTATCATTACCCATATTTTTCCCTCATTGGGTTTTCCATGAAATTTACTTAAATCATTATTGTTTGTTTGGTCACCCAGTTTAGCGTGCTGATCGCATGGACATATATTTTATGTTGTGTTTCCTTTAATAAGTGGTATAGGAGCTTAGAGTTGGAATGACGAAGGAGAAAGAAAATTTGGTCGTTGAGTCAGAAGAGCTTGGTTTATTAAAATTTGTGATTTTTGCTACTTTGGTGGTTGGCATACTAATGGAGAGAAAGTCACGAGGAGTTCCAAGTTTGAGGTTAAAAAGTTCATTGGTAAGAATAGATTTTCGTTATGGAAGCTCAAGATGCGAGATGTTAGCGGCAGGATTGCAAAAGGCCTTGACTTGAAAGTCAAAGAAACAAACATAATGATTAGGGATTGGGAGGATTTTGATCGACAACCATCAATACTATTCGTTGTAAGTGGAAATTTGACTTTAACATGTTGAAAGAGACATCAACAACAGTTTGTTGACAAATGGAGAGTCTGTATATGACAAATAACTTGTATAAAGTCTTCCTTGAAGGGTTGGCAACTTACGAATGAAAGAAAGGTATAATAATCATAGGTGGTTGTCTGCGTTTCCAATTAACTGATATGGAAGTAAAGTTCAAAGAGGAGGATAAGGAAGTTACGCTATTGTGTTCGTTTCCTAAGTCTTGGGATAATCCTAGTCGCAATTGTGTGGTTTAACACAACAAATGACATTGATTATGACACTATTATGGGAGCTTTCTTCACGAGGATATAAGGAAAACATCCGGTAAGAAACCTCAATAGTAGAAGCAATGGTGTCAGAGATCGATCTATAGAAGGAGGGAAATATCAAAAATTTACAGCCTGGTCTAAGTCAAAAGGCAGTGGGGAGTAAAGATGAACATTTGGTTTGCAGTCGGGCATCTTAAGAAGGAGTTGTTGGAAAAGACAACAGCATTAAAAGGGGACTCGGAAAGGAAGCAATTCCTTCTGAATGGACGATGAATTTTTAATGCATTAGTTGTGTCCTCTCTCCACCCGTGTTAAGCATATAAGGTGGGATCATTCTTGATAATAAAATAATAATAATAATAATAATAATAGCAAAATTGTATTTACTTTGGAGTTAGTAGAAATTATTGATTGCATGTAAATGGACATACGTTTGTAAGACTTGGATAAGCATGCATACCCCTTTTTTATTGGGTCACCTATGAAAATTTCTAGACATAGATTTAGGTAGATTGAATATGTGGGGGGCATGTATTTTGGGTTAATATTGACTTGGTGAAAGAATTAATGGGTTAAATCTATTTTAAGGTCAAAGCAGGTAGTTTTCCCGAGGAAAATGTGTTTTGGTATACATTGTGTGTCATGGATTGCATGTAATACAAAGCCTATTAAAAGGCTTGGTGAAGTTCATTGTAAATGGGCCTGGAGTTAAGTGGTGAAGGCTTACTTGGTTGGATTGGCCCTATTTGGTCAAGGTTTTTTGAATGCAAATTTCAAGGTGGAGGAGTGTGGGACGAAAGTTGATTCTGTAGAAAGGTTGATATGTTAGTAGTTCAATCGAGTGTTTTATAATATATGATGGAGGTAATTTCATATCCATGGAACACAGGAAAGTATTGCAAGAAAGTTGGGATCAAATAGGCATGTTAAATTAATTCCAAGTTGCAACAATATTTTTGGACATAAGAGGTTGTCCATTGAATTAGGTCACCATGGGTTTACAAAACACGGAAGATTAGGAGAATATGAAACGGGTCAATGGTATTGCCAGTATGAAATTATGGAAGGTGAATTGTGATACTGGTGCGACCGAGGTTTGATTGTTTCTTTGACAAAATTCCACACATAGAGTGCGGTTGAATTCCTCCGCGTAGAGTGCGTGGAGGAGGTTAAGTAGTCGAACTTTTTTTCTCTTTTTCCCAGAGTGAATTGGTTTGTTCGAATCGTGCAGGGGAAGTTCAGGTCGAGCTTGGAGTTTTCAGTTGCTAGCTTGGGTGAAAGAAGACTGGAATTCCTATGGATTGGAGTGCTTAGAATTCCAAGGTGATCAACACTTGGAGAGTTGAGGCCGTTACATCAAGGTATCATTAGAACCCACGAAAGCGAGAGGAAATAAACTCGGAGGATAGTTCCACACCATTACATGCAGATGGGAACAAACACGGTGAGATTTGAACCAACAAAGGCTTGAACAAAAGCGGGTTTTCAAATGAGGGAATCATCGGGCGGGGGTGCCCAAAAGAAATCGCCGAAGTTCCGAGGATCATTGGATCGTGGAAGAGTTATGAGGGAGATAACCCGTGAGAATAGGCGAGGAGGATAAAAATTCGCGGGCTTGGGAACTGGCGAATTAAGAGTTTATACCTGATGAAATGTGAATAGCGATTTCGAATAAATAGCGACCATGGTTTTACCAAAATGGTGGCACAAATCCATTAAAATCCGTGTTGAGGTTAGGGGATTGAAAGAGGCGGTGAAACATAACATTGCCATTCAGATTTCGATAGAGAGGATCCGATGCTGAAGTTATTTATTGACTACGGTTGGGACGATGGAGTGAAGCTGTGTTGGCGATGCGAATAGAGTGATATCCCGTTTACCGAAGGAAGGGATTCTTAGAAGGAGTTAAACATGGGTGGGCAGGCTCCCAGGGGAGTTGGAGAGGAGCTTGACTCTGGGCGTGAAAGTCAGAGTGGGAGTGGCTTTTCAGGTTAGGGCGGGTGTCAGTGGTATCAGAGCCAAGATTTCCTCGTTTCGCCAGAGACATAATGTGTAGAAAGGTAGGCAATCACCGATCAGGAAGTGTCGGGGAAAAGCGATCATGGGCGAATATAGGAAATGGAAGGTAATCAAGAAATCTTAATTGCTGGGTGGAAGATAGGCGGCGAGCATGTCGAAATCGAGGTGACAAGAAGCCCGGCGATATTTGTCTGTAGTGAGTTCGTGAGATACGTGTGGTGTCGAGCTCATGGTGGATGGCCCTTAAAATAGAATCAGACATTCAAAACAAACTTTGAATCTAGAAAATTCTACGTTGAATTCAAACCTCAACCTCACCAATTATAAAGGATATGAGACAGAAAGTGAAAACATGATCCATAAAGTAGGACATGCAGGCTGGTGAGGCGAGATTCTGGCCGAGCAGGTATTCAAAACCGGCTCAAAATCAAAATGAGATCCATGAAATGTGAGTGTAGAATTTCACGAATCCTGTGAATGGATCAAGGCAATGAAAGGTAATGTATTGTGAAATTACAAAATTCTATAGGCTCAACATTCCAGCAGGTCATCGGGGAGTAATGTGAAAGAGTGTGAATACACAGAATAGTCTCAGTGCAACGTGGAGATAGTGAAACATTGTCACCATCGAAGCTATTTGAGATCTCTTGTCTGAGATATTTCTGAAAGCGAGATAAAATGAGTAAATGCTTGAGGGACAACGAGGAGAAACCAATAGAGAGGGGCAAAACAATGGCTCAAGAGAACCACAGTGGGAGGTGGAAAGCCTGGGGAAGAAGAGGTGGAACCTCACAGTGAAGGCAACACACTGAGAGGCGGCAAGATGATGTGGGGATATCTTGGCGAGAAATATATTTCCCTCGCTGGGAGTCCGGCCGGTCGTGGAGGAGTTATTACGTGTTTTACGTGTGGGAAAGATGTACATAAAGCCGTGGAATGTCCAGAGGAAGGTCAGTGAGAGAGGAAAACTCCATCGTTGAGGCACGAGGTGTGATAATGAAGCGAGAAAGGCGAACTGACGGAAGATCAGCAGGGATACATAAAAATCCCTTTTAAGAAAGAGAGGAGAGCCATGATGGAAGGGAAGAGGCATTGGGCCGGCAATACTGACTAGGGACGGGGAAATGCGAGTCATAATTGGCGATTAGAACCCGGCAACTTCGTTTCAGCGAGATGGTGGAGAAGTTTATGGGCCCCGAAGACAACTAAGCACGAGTCCATATAAGAACGCAGTAGTTCTGAGAGGACCGCAGGTAGGAGTGTCATAAACGTACTTGAATTCGAGAATTTAAAATTGAGAGATTATCGCTTGAGTGAGATCACATGCGATGTTATGGGCGTGTCATACTTTTATTGGGAACCATGGCGTTGTGAAATGTTGTTCTGTGGGAGGATGAACACCTTCAGGAGAAGGATGGAAGAGTGCTGGCCGATGGATAAGGAAGTGGGCGGAGGTTAGCGACGTGCTTCTCATGAGTGGGGAAGACTTTCACGGTACGGAAAGAATGAAGATCCGGTTACTGTTTCAGGCCGGTTATGCGACGACACAAGAGTGGGCGACGCAAGAGGAGATTGACAGCTTCTTTGGGAAGTTCTTGATATCATGCGTGGATAACCGAACTACGTTACCGCCGATGCAGAGTGTGTGAGTCACCACATTGACCTCATACGAGGAGCAAGTTTACCAAACAAAGGCGGCGTACATGTTAACCACCGAGGAAGCGAGGAGGTCAGAAGCGGGTTCAGGTCTGCGGGATACAAAGGATTGGTTAGAGAAGTCTTGAGTCCATGTGTTGTTAAACGGTCTTTGAGTCCGAAGAAGGAGACGGGGTTTGATCGTAATACGACTCGAGAGCGTCAACCAAAGATCACCACTCAGTGCAGTTTCCGCTGCCCAGAAGAATGGGCGATGGATTACCCTACAGCGAGGTGAATTTTCAAAGGTGAGAATATCAAGAAGGATATCATGAATCGGATAGAAGAGGGGGATGAATGGAAGCGACATTCCGTAAATGAGGTTTGCTCACGAATGGTTGAGTCATGTTGTTTGGTTTGTCGCCGCCAGCTGCGCGGAGCTGATAAAGATGAAGTCCTGAGGGAATTCGTTGGTAAATTTGTGGTCGTATACTTGGCCGACATATTGATTTTCAGCAAGGCAAATTTTGAACAAGTGGAGCATTTAGCCTTTGTGATGAGAGAGAAGATTACGGCGGGAGAAACAGCGGAAATAGAATTTGAAGTGTTCCTTCATGCGGACCTGCTCATTTGTTGCAGGTTTTGTAATCTCGAGCCGTAAATTGAAGATGGATCACGAAGGTTGGAAATGTCCGGGGTGGCCATCGCTGAGAAATATTTTTGAGGTAAGGAGCTTTCATGGTTTTGTGGCTTCCTGAGAAAATTCCATTCAAAAGAATTTGAGTGGAATGTGCCCTTAATGATGGATACGGTCCGAGGCGGCATAAAAATTTTCAATGGGCGGTCCGAGGTTGAAAAGGCACAATCTGGCCAGGCGAAAAGATGAATGAAGCGACCCGGTGTTAGTGCGCATGATTTTGGAGAAGAACCTTCCCGTTAAGTGTGACGCTAAGTGGGCGGTATGCTGTTGGAGGGTCTTAGAAGTCAGGAAGGATGACAGACCTATTGCATATTACAGCGAAGCTGGATGATGCAAAAGTGAAATACTCCACATACGACAAACAATTCTATGCGGCCAGAGCATTGAAGAGGTGGAGCCTGATACCCAAGGAATTTGTGTTGTACGATAACACATTGCGGTTCGTAGAGGTCAGGAGGAAGGCGATCAGGAGGAAATGCAGTGGGGTGGAGCCTTCTGAAATTTCACACTGTCGCAAAAGCGCTCCCGGGGGCTGCTAATAAAGGTAGCTGACGCGCAGATTAAAGTATTTAACGATTCAAGGTAAAAGACTTTGGGTTTTAGAAACACAAAGGAACATGTATGCGGTGACGCAGGCTTTGGCAAACATACAGGCAGCCAGAATGGTGCTCAGGGATAGAGATCAATGGATAGAATTCTTGATACAGAATGGATTGCTATTCAAGGGAAACCAATTGTACATTCCAGATTGGTCTATGAGAGAGAACTTGGTGAAAGAAAAGCACAGCGGAGGACTAGCAAGGTCATTCGGGCATGACAAAACATTCTAAGCTGAGCGAATCTGTGTGTACATCATGCGCACTGATTTAAAGTGATTTGTTGACAGGTGTTGAATATGTCCAGCATGTGAAAGGCCAAAAGCAGAACACAGGTTTCTATCAGTCGTTGCCTATACCAGAGAGACCATGGGAGCCAATTAGTATGGATTTTGTTTTGGGATTACCGAGAACGCAGAGAGGCATGGATTCCCATTGTTGTGATGGACAGATTCTCGAAGATGGCACATTTCATCCCGTGTCATAAGACAAACGATGCATTACATCACTTGAACTTATTTTCAAAGAGATTGTAATGATTACATGGATTGCAGAACATAGTTTCGGACCGGGATGCAAGTTCGTAAGGTCACTTTGGAGACGCTCTGGAAGAGGTGGGGACTGACGGCGTGGTTCTACACCATCCGCGAACATGGGCAGATTGAAGTGGTCAACAGGAGCTTAGAGGATCTGTTGAGAAGCCTGGTGATTGAAGCATCACAACAGTTGGGATCAGGATCCTACCACAGGCAGAGTTTGCATTTAACAATTCTGTGAATCCCGGAGTACAGGTAAAACCTGTTTCAAATTAGAGAGACCATGGGAGGCAATTAGTATGGATTTTGTTTTGGGATTACCGAGAACGCAGAGAGGCATGGATTCCATTTTTGTAGTAGTGGACAGATTCTCGAAGATGGCACATTTCATCCCGTGTCATAAGACCAGCGATGCAACCCACATCACGAACTTATTTTTCAAAGAGATTGTGCGATTGCATGGATTGCCCAGGAGCATAGTTTCGGACCGGGATACCAAGTTCGTAGGTCACTTTTGGAGGACGCTATGGAAGAATATGGGGACTGACTTGGCATTCAGTTCTGCTTACCATCTGCAGACAGATGGGCAGACCGAGGTGGTCAACAGAAGCTTGGGGGATCTGTTGAGAAGCCTGGTGATTGAGCATCACAGCAGTTGGGATCAAATCCTACCACAAGCAGATTTTGCGTACAATGATTCTGTGAATCGGAGTACAAGTAAGAGCCCGTTTCAAATTTTGTATGGGACACAGCCGAGAGGAGTTTCTGAGCTCAGGGAGTTAGAACAGGCTGAGACTAGTAGCGCGAGAGCTGAGGAATTCGCTGAAGCAATGCAAGAACTTCACACACAGGTGAGGCAGCGACTGATGAAAGCGAACCAGGAGTATAAGCGCAGAGCCGATCAGAGGAAAAGACAACTTCAGTTTGAAGTTGGGGACATGGTTCTAGCGCACCTGAGGAAAGAAAGATTCCCAAAGGGAACGTATAACAAGCTCAAGATGAAAAAAATCGGGCCATGCAGAATTCTG
>SNQJ01S0093859.1:16603-48762 GCA_010110895.2 Picea sitchensis | reverse complement strand
AGTCTATACCCTTGCTTGAGCATCTACAAAGTATTTCAGTTATCAGTTGGCATCTTCTAACTTCATACTTTGGGGGGCATTCTGTTACACGTCAAAATTGCTCATCTGGATAAGTGTCGCATTATCCTTCTCAATTGTCGTAAGTGTCGCATCAACTTTCGCAAGTGTCACAAGTTGGTCACAAGTGTCGCAAAAGGTGTTCAGACATAATGCTATGATAACGACACTAAGGAGGCATTTATAACATCTCATATGACTGATTTGAAGGAAGAGAACTGGTCTACTGAAGACAAACAACTCTTGACACCTGAAAGGAACTCTGAAACAAAGGTTTGGAGGGGGAACACTCCCCTACTTCAGCTCCAGAAGCACTGGCGCTCCCCTATAATGTTTCATGGAGCATTATAATGCTTCATAGCCCCTTTTGGAGGAGCGTTGCTCATCTTGAGAGCGCTGGCGCTTCCCCAAGGCGCCAGTGTTAGTTTAGGTGGATTTGAAAGAAAGTCAGTGTCCATGATAAGCATTTTTCTGTCTAGGGTTAAGGTCAAGCTCTAGCGGTGATCTACCTGTCCGTAGGGAGATTTTCCTACAACAGAGGCATTCGATTGCAGATCCGCGAGTGTCAAGTTAGTGGTTTGATCATCCTGCATAGAATTAGGGTTTCATTTTTTGGGCAAGGGCTGTACGGAGGGCCGTACAAGGGTGGTTAAGGGTGTGGGCCCAACATGCATGGGCGATACGGTAATAGGCGCGTACACGTGCGTGCATGTCCACTGGATAGATGCGCATGCGAGCGCTGGTAAGGGGATAATGGGCACGCACTATGGGCGCGCCTGTTGGTTGAACAGGCGTACACATGTGCGCGCCTGTCGGTTGAACAGGCGCGCACATGTGCGTGCCTGTATAGTGAACAGGCGCACCTAAGAGCACGCCTATGTAGTAAACATGTGCACACATGTGCGTGCCTATGTGGTGAACAGGCATGCATATGTGTGCACCTGTGGGGTGTGCAGGCGTGCATGTGTGCGCACCTGTGGGTTGAAAAACCACGCCATGGAGGCAAGGTTGATGGGTGTAAAAGGTGTCTTTTTGATGTTTTTGATTGTCCATGTGGCTGACTTAGGACGGTTTTATGTTGTGCAGGTGAGATTTGTGCACGATGCCTATTGGTTGGCGAGAGAAGGATTGGTCCCAGCTGCGAGACACCGTGGCTATTGAGGAGCCAGGCGTACATGCGACTTTGGAAGCCTGTGGGCTGCTGAAGTTCTTTGAGTGCCCCTTGATACGGGCGCAGGAGTATCTCCTGTAGTTTCTTATCCAGATGTGGAGTCTGAACCTGCACTGCTTCATAGTGCGGGGAGAGTAGATTCCCTTCACTACGGTGGAGGATGTGTATTTTTTGACTGGGCTCCCATTTTGGGGAATGCCCCTACTGATGGAGCCGGTGCTACCTAGAGATACGCCTCTCGTGATGGTAGGCCAGAGATATTGTTTGGGACCGAACTATATGTATGACTCAGTTGTGAGCGTTGGGGCGATGGATGCCCTAGCGCATCGCTGTATAGCAGCGATGATTGCGAGAGTGTATGGTTCGTTGGCGATGCAGCGAATCAACGGTGGTCAGTTGATGGTTATGGAGAGAGTGTTGGTCGGTGAGCATTTCGCCTGGGGGCTGACGTTGCATTCTAGGATGGTTGGGCAGCTGGACCATTGTCGGTCCACGGATATGGGAGAGTTTGCCTTCGAATCCATCCTGGTGGCCTAGTTTCTAGAGAGGGTGCCGATGTTGTGCCCTAGGATTCTATTGGGTGCGCCAGGGGCACGAGAGCCACGGCTGAGGCGGTGGTCGACTGTTTTTCTTTGCCATGGTGGTGGCGAGGGTGGCCACTTCTTCACTACAGAGGCGACACAGGTATGGCGGCAGATGCCGCAGGTGATATTACGGTACCCCTATGTTGGGGTTGACTTTCGATAGGATCTGGACATGGTGCTACCTCCAAGGGAGGTGTTTGACCATCGAGGTATGTTGATGATGTTGATATGTATGTTTTGTGTTTTTGAGATAGCATGCCCTATGTATATGATATAGATGTTGATACTATCTATTGTTTGTTTTCATGTGCAGATGTGGCACCTCGTGGGTGCGAGGTGGAGTTGCAGAGAGCATCGGCTCGTCAGGAGTCAGAGAAACTATCGTGGGGAGAGAGACGTCAGCATGAGGCTGCCCCGGTGCGACCAGCTGAGCCAGAGAGGGTAGCGAGGAGGCATCGGTTTGATGACCCTAGTGCTGGGCCATCATATGCTCCTCCGGTGGCTGTCGGAGTGGATTTTGAGGACATACGTCGTCGTCTAGAGGCGGTGTTACAGGATGTGCCTGAGGGCATATGGTCTCGCATCTAGGATGAGGGTATCCTAGAGCAGTGCATGGGGGTTTCGCCGCCATGGCGGGTCATAGTACGACGAGCAGCAGTGGCTGGTGTGGTGATGACTGGACGACTACCGCTAGGGTAGGAGGGACCGGTAGGGGGTGGACCACCACCGCTTGAGGGAGGGGCGGGAGGTGGCGTGCCGCCACCACCTGAGGGAGGAGCAGGCAGTGGTGCTCTAGAGGCGCCATGAGTGGTTCTCTATGTATTGATGCATATATTTTTTGTATATAGGATGGTGAGCCCATTTTCTACCGAGGTGCTTCATTGGCCTGCGGATAGTTGTATTTTTGTATGTAAATATTTGGATGGCACTGTGGACCTTTCGATATATACATGAGTATACATTTTTGAGATCTATGTGGTGTTTACATGTGTTTTGTTAATGTATTGATGATGTCTAATCTATATATGTGATGACAGTTTGTGTTATATGTTTATGTATGTGTAGAGGTATCTTGATGTGATATATGCCAATCTAACACAATATTAGCTAAGTTATCCGTAATTTGATTCAATTGTCTTGGAATATGTGTAAATGTAATGGAATCAAAATGTCAAGGTAAAAGTACAACTTGAAGGTATTTGCGAAAGAGGCAAGGATCACGGACGTGGTACACATTATTGAGCTGCAGAACGATGAGTTGAGAGTCGAGGAAGACACTAAGGTGATGAATACGATGATGTTGGGCATCGGCCAGGAGGCCGATGACGACGGTGTATTCATCTTGGTTGTTGATCGTTGAACCCAAACATATGCCACTCGAATGGAGCATTTCATGTGAGGGGGTGTAGAGAGCCCAAGCGGCCGAAGCGGGATTTTGTGTCCAACGACTGGCATTGTCGACGTAACCGATGTGGTAGGATGGTGGAGGAAGCATCTGTCAATAGCACAAAGGATAGTTTTAGACATGAGGGATGGAAAAAAGATTAAAAATGCTATACAAGAAATAACCTAAAGTATAATGACTACGTTTAAGCGTAAAATTTATTTAGATACAACCCATTGACAGGTTCTTTGAGAGAGAGGCCTTCAGAGGAGGCCAGGATGTATGCGCCTTTGGTGAGGTAATGTTGGATAATGTATGGGCCATGCCAGAGTGACTCGAATTTTCCATGGCCAAAGGTATCATGAGCAATATCGTAAGCCAGGACGAGGTCGCCTTCACGAAATGAGCGAAGGTTGACATGTCGATCAAAGGTAGCCTTGGATCATTTTTTAGCTGCCTCATTGTTTTGTAAGAAAGATCGACGATCTTCATCCAGAGACTCTAAGTTCAGCAAGCGCTACTCCATTGAAGTAGTGTCGGGTAATAGCTCAATTGCAGTGCGTAAGGTGGGAATTTCACACTCGATGGGAAGAGTGACCTCAACCCCATGGACTAGATGAAATGGTGTGAAACCAGTAGCTGTTTTCACATCCGTACAGTAAGCCCATAGCACAGAAAATAACATATGATTCCAATTGGTTTTATGTTTATTAACCATGCGTTGTAACATGGTATTGAGGACTTTGTCAACTGCTTCAACCTGTCCGTTAGACTGCGGGTAGTATGGTGAGGCAAACTCATGAGAGAATCCTAACCGAGATGAGAGTTCGAAGAAGATCTCATTCTTGAAGTGGTTCCCATGATTGGAAACGAGTTGGAGTGGTACTCCAAAGTAGGATATGATGTGGTTAAAGAAAAAATGCGTTGCAGTGTCAGCAGTGTTGTTGAAGGTGGGCATAGCTTCTGCCCATTTGGTGAAGTGATCGACGGTGACAACAATGTATTTGTGACCATTGCTAGAGGGGGGATTACAAGTCATGAAGTCGATGCCCCATTTATAAAAAGGGTTGGCAGTGATGACGGGATGAAAAAGGGAGGGGGGAGCTCGAGCTTTATTGGCATAGAGCTAACATTGCTCACATCGTTTCACGGCATGAATGCAATCGTGAAATAAGGTAGGCCAAAAGTAATCGGCTCGGATAATCTTCTGAGCAGTGGATATGCCCGAAAGATGGCCCCCACATGCACCGCTGTGGCAGTTGTTTAAGACTCTATCAGCCTCATCAATAGTCAGGCATCGACGAAGAATGGTGTCGACTCCCCACCGGTATAGGATGTCATCGATGAGGAGGTAGCGGGGGGCCTGATGGAGAATACAATGATGATCATCACATGAAAGGTGGTTACTGAACTTTTGAGTTCGGAGGTATACGAGGAGGTCATCATACCAAGGATCATCTGAAGTGATGTAAAAGAGATGTTCGTTGGGAAAGTTGGTGTTGACGAGGGTACTGGTGGTGTTAGAGGGGAGTGTCATGACAAGTTTGGCGAGAACAAGGGCCTTCTTACTCTTAGGTGTTGAGAACTCGAGGTTGTACTGCTGAAGGATAATGATCCATTGAGCAAATTTGTCATTAACTTGCCGACGACTGAGAAAGTACTGCATAGGGTTGGAATCTACAACGACCTTTGTTATGTGAAGCAGAATGTAGTGGCGTAGTTTCTGGACTGCGAGGATGGCTGCAAGAGCAATTTTCTCTTCATGTTTATACTTCAAGGGTGGCCCTGAGAGGTTTTTACTAACGTAATAAATGACATGCTCACAATTATCATCACCTAGCTGGACAAGGACTCTTGCTACTGATACAGCTGATGCTGATACGTAGAGGATATAGTCATGATTGTAGTCAGGTGAACTGATTAAAGGTGCATTCGAGAGTGTTGTTTTAAGATCGTCAAATGACTATTGGGCATGGTCATCCCAGTGAAATGGGATATCATGACATAGTAAGCGAAGGAAACCATGTGCGTGTATGGCATAGTCTGGGACAAATCATTGTAGAAAGTTAGCTTTGCCTTGTAGGCTTTGCAGTTGATGTAAATTCCAGGGAGGTGGAATTTTGGTGATAGCTTGGACTTTGAGGGGGTCCATGGTAATACCTCTTTGGGAAATTATAAAGTCGAGGACGCACCCTGCGGTGACACAGAACACACACTTGAGCGGATTCAAGCAGATATTGTACTGAGGACACCATTGAAAGATGATTCATAAATCATCAAGATGTTGGGTGTGTTTCTTGGATCGAGCTGTGAGGTCATCCAAGTAGGTGAGGATGATATGAGCCAGATTGTGAAAGATGCATTTCATAGCCTACTAGAAAGTTGCGTCGGAATTCTTTAAGCCAAAAGGCATGACACAATATGAAAAAGTACCCCAAGGGGTAGTGAATGTGGTTTTATACTAATCGGGGGGGTGAATTTGAATCTGATTATAATTAGAGAATCCGTCCATAAAGGATAGAGCCTCATGGCCTGCGCAGTCGTCGATAATTTGATCGATGAAAGGGATTGGAAAGTTGTCTTTGGGACATGCATTATTGAGATCGTGAAAGTCTGTGCAAACGTGGATAGTGCCTTGTTTTTTGTTAATGGGTACAGGGTTGGAAACCCATGAGGTATAGGCAATGGGGTAAATGAACCCGGCAGCGCATAATTTGTCAATTTCGGATTTGATGGTTGAAGCTTTGGATGGATGTAGCGGTCATTGTTTTTGACAAACTGGTGTAATGTCGGGCCAGGTGTCGATGCGATGTTTGACGATAGAGAGATCAAGGCCAGGCATTTCCGTGTATGACTCGGCAAAAATATCTTGATATTCTTGGAATAGGGCTTTATATGCGGTGATTTACTGAGTGCAAGTAGCTCCAATGATGATTTCCTCGACGATGCCATTTTTAATGGCGATGTCGATTTTAATGGTTGGGGAAATGTTGGCCATGTTTCCTTCTTCAAAAGCATTAGGGGCAGGAATGGGGTTTTTGAACCAGTTGATAGGCCCTGATGGGATAAAATCCTTGGTTTTGACCGTGTAAATGGGGTGTTGGTGAGGAGGCGCGGAGGCTTCTTGTGGAAAGAAGAGTGCACGGTGGTGTAGCACATCCCAGGGATAGTCCAGGTGGTTTAACTCTTCGAGTAGTTCTTTGTCGTATTGGAAGTGACGGGAATATAAGGGGTCATGAGGAGTGATATTGGTGATGGTGGTCGTGTGGTTGCCCCCTAGTGAGGAAGAAGCAGGGGGAACAATGTTAGGAGATGGTGAGGGTTCACTCAACATAAACCATATATTGAAGTACTGAGGAGTACCCGTGGTAGTTGGGTGTAAAATGTCCATAGGGGAATGAGCGGGAGAGTTGGGGGGAATGGGGGGTGAATCCTTAGATAAGTCGTCTAAGAACCATGGAGGCATTGGAAGGGCCTCGAGTTCGGGAGAAATGACATGAAGATCCGCTAGTGATGAGGTAATGTCAATTATCGACTTTGCGGGCCGTTGAAGCAGGGTCAATTGGCGTTGCCTATATTCAAGGATCATAGGACATTGGTATGTAAAATGAGCTAAGGAGTCACAGAGAGAGCAAGGGCATCTCATACGTTCATTGATGTAAGTGGTGACATAACGAATGCCAGTGATATTGGTGGAGGAGGACATAGTAGGATTGGGGTTGCTCTGGAAGCTCTAGCGTACTACGGCTAATCTCTGCCGAAAGCATGGCAGTGTTGGACAATGGTGGGTATAATGGCCATATTCTGAACATATAGCGCAGCAAATTTGGTCTGCAACCCTTTACTACTAGAATGGGGGGTGGTAGTGGCAGGACTGGTTGTAGTGGCGAGTGGTGGGGGAGTGTGATTGAGTGGAATCAAATTTCGTAACTCTAGTAGAGATAGGTAGTTGTTGGTTTGGTTTCCCTCTTTCTCACATAGTGCGCAAGGAGGTTGGATGCATGGAGGAATTGGAGTTGTGGGATCCTTTTTCTTTCTCCTGCCCCATGCTGTGGTAGGGGAGTTAGTGAGTGGGGGTGTGGTGGGAGTAAGTATGGGAATCGTCATGGGGATTCCTTCTTTTTGGGGGAGGAGGGATGGTTGAGGGACCATCTCTAGTGGGTGTAAATACCAAACTAGGATTGCTAACACCATATTAGGTAGTGTGAGCATTGCAGCTACCTGAAAAGCTTCGATTCCTGGTGGAGGGTAAAAGAAGGGAATTTGGGTGATGGCTTGGGGAACTGTCTCCCAAACTAGAATATGTCCCTGGGGAGAGGTGGAATCGTGGACTGGTGGGGTCGACGAGTGCGCAGGAGGTTCTTGAGGGGGGAGTGCTACGACAAGTGGGACGTCATATATGATAGAAGCCTCAGTAGGAGGAAGGGTATCCTCTGTGTGAGTGTCGTTAGATGATATGACGCATACTTGATTGGAAGGATGAAGGAGTGGTGGTGCTCCATGGTAAGTCCCTAACAAGGATGGATCTTTGAAAATCCCAGAACCCATCTCGACAAGTGGGTATGCATCGTGGCTTGTGTGAATGAGAGGAAGAATGTTATCGATGTTGGCAGATGGATTAGGCTCGTAATGTGAGACTTGGTCAATGGTAACGATCTTCCCATTGTGAGGGAACATCATTGTCTGAAAGACGGAAGATGCCACTTCCTTCATAGCGTACATGTAGCTATGACCGAATAGGATAATATAATCGAGTGGGGCATCGATAACTTCGATGTCTATGAGAATAGTCTTTCCCCCGAGTTTGACGGGGACATTTTGGAAGAGCCCTTCAGGAGACGATGGTCGCCCATCATAAGCTCGTAAGGTGATGGCAGAGGGTATGAGTTCGGGGGACATAAGCTTCTGCCATACCGTTTTGGAAATAATGCATGTAGATGCACCTTCATCGATGATACACCAATGAACTATGATGTTCCGTATTTTTACTGGTATTTGAAAAGCGACCAAGGCGGGAAGGCGAGATTCTCCACTATCAAGATCAAAGGTAATGAGTCGGGTATCTACGGGGTCGACTGCCCCCAAGGTGGAAAGTAATGATTTCCGCTGAGTAGGACAAGTTTGGAGGACCTCCAAAATCAACATGGCAGCTGGGGATTGTGCTAAGTTGTCTACCAAACTATAGTTATGAGCTGCCCTAGCCTCTGGGTTGTGGACATTCCTGCACAACGGGATGCGAGGGATGCGAAGAGGTGGTTCGATGGAAGGGCGAGGAATCACTAACAGGGGTCCCATCAGTGTAGGGTTTGTCTCTAGAGGGATAAGAGGAGACTCAGTGGGTGCATGATACTGACGATTACGTGTCTGCAAAAGGATTTCTTCCTCACTAGTGAGGAGAATTGTGCGATCTACTGGATTGTTGGGGTTGAGGTATGGTCCTACCTGAGATGGAGGATGTTGTGTGTCTTGTTGGGTGTTTATCACACCTTGATGTGGAATGGGATTCTGTAGCACGGCAGGAGGGGGTTGTTGTATGTATTTTTGTGGTGCCTGCTGAGGGGCAGGCAATGCTGGAGGATGGGGAAGACTACCAGAGTCTTTCAACCATTTGAAATCAGCGATTTGGGGGCAATGATGGGTGTAATGGATGAACTCACCACAAAGGTCACAAGGGAAGTTATTTTTAACATTATTGTTATTAATCCCTTGGCATCTATTACTATTTCCCCCCCTGGGGGTTTTGATTCCCTTGGTTCTGGTTGCCCCCAGTGGATTGGTTCTGCTGGGGATGATTCCCGCCTTGACCTGGGTTGTTGTTGTTCCTGTTCCATCCTTTCTTCTTGGTATTGTTCAATGGATGGGTTGGATTGGCCGTATTCAATTGTTCAAAATTTTGGTATTGCTGAACGACAGAGGGTTGAACAAAATTCATCCCCGCATGAGGATGTGGGGGAGCCATGGGTTGTGGGGGACCAGGAAATGGGAAGTACAGATTTTGTGGTGGTAACGATCCATAAGGTACATAAGAAGGCGTAGTGATTTCTCTAGTACTATAAGCGGAGGTAGAGGGGGTACCAGAGTTCGTTTGAATAGGTGGATGTATGGGAGGTGCTGGCGGTGGTCCATTGATGGGTGGATGTATTGCAACAGGGTATGGTTGTTGATAAGGGGGTGGGGGGTAATAAGAAGTGCCCTCGTATGATGGCAGGTATTGAGGTGTTCCATACATTGGTGGTGGTTGGGGTTGTGGACCGTGGTGAGTGGTGGTACCAATCAGTTCGTCTGCTGAGTGAGACATCCCAGGTTTGTCTTGGCCAAATGGCATAGGTTTTGGAAGATCGGGAAGTACCGTGTATAAGTACCCTGACTGTGCATAGATGAGGTCATACTGTTGGGCCTTACTGATGGATTCCTCTGCATATTGAGGGAAGGTGGAAGCTACATCCTTACCGAGGAGAGAGACAAGTGATCTAAGAAACCAGTCGAGACACTGTTGCTTGGTGGTTTCTACTTTGCACAAACTACGTCGCCTACGCCACTCGTGAATGTGGTCAGCGATATGTGTGGCTGAGGTTTGTTTGAAATTAGAAAGTATTTCTAGACCATTGTCGTGGCGGATTGGTAATTGGAAGAAGGTCAAGAATTCTTTGGCCAAGGACTCAAAAGTTGCGTGGGACCCTGATTTTTCTTCTACATACCATTTGGCCGATGGGCCAGTGAGTGTGCATTGGAATAATCATAGTCTGATGGAATCATCCATAATTCTATTGGAAGAGCACCATAGGTGAAAGGTCATGACATGGTTGGTAGGGTCATCACCTGCCTTTCCTTCAAACTTTGGTATGTCCGAAGGTAATTTGGTGGGCATTGCAGGCCATGTGGGAGCATGCAATATAGGATCGTTGGTGAGTTTGCTGAGATCTGGTATGTTGAGAGAGGTCAAATATGGCATCTACAGNGGGGGGGGGGGAGGATTAGCTCTGGCCATGGTGTGAATGTGTTGTGAACCTGACCCTTGAGGAGGGCTAGGTGGGTTGGTGCTTCCCCCTTGAGAGGAATTTGGTCCCCCACTTCCGTGTAAAGGAGAGCGAGTGAATGGATGACCTTGGAAAGTGGACCCAAGTAATGTAGAACCAAGAAAAGCTGATCCTAAAATAGTATCACTCATAGGAGTGTGTGAAGGGGGTACCAATGAGTGGGAAATACCATACACTCCCCCTAAGATAGGAGGGAGGTTGAGCAAGCATCGTGAACGATGAGGTTTCTGTGGGTCCCCTATGATGTTCAACTAGCTGTGTGATTGTGTGCAAAGAGTGGTGATAGTAAGATAGAAACAAGAGCCTTTGCATTGAATGTTACACAATATATATATCCAAATCAAACTATAATCAGAGGTGCATCATACATAAAATGTTTTTGAAAAAGAAGAATATATGTGGGTAAGTGGGTTTTGTTCACGTGGGGAATCAAAAAGAAAACAAATGCTCATGTCCTAGAAGACGTAACGTCCTTCCTCTCAAATAGCACTGGACCTTACAATAGTACTCAACAGTGGGGTCTGAAGTCACTGGAAGAGAAACTAGTGAAGGATGAAATGATTGGTTATAATGAGGGGTAAAGGGGGCATATCCCGAAAGAGCTGGAGATATTTCCCAATAGCCACACAAAATCCAATCAAGGTGCAATTACAGCCCACAATTTCCACCTGGGTAGATGTCCTAAAATTTGGTCACTAGGTACCTCGGTCAAAGTGCGGCATTTAGATTTTCGTCCTAAGAAACGGGTCACGAGCTGGATCTCGTCCAAGAGGTGGGTGCCTCAAGGGGGGACGCACAGAAAAACCCGACCTCGGCCTTCAACCCTTCATGGGTATCTCCCTGCCTTATGGTATTAGGAACACTTGACTTGGAGGATTTTCAGTTCCCTATTTGACAACTTCTATGGTTTTGACAATGTGAGAACCAGATAACGGGGAGTTATTTGGATGCCTATCCCCGAAATCCTACCTAGACTAAAAAATTTCTTTTGACACCTCCTGTGGAGGAAAACTTAGTGAGTTTTTAGAAATATTTTATATGCAGTTGTTTTGGGAGGTTGGGGGTGCAAACCGACCTCATTGATTAAAAATGGGAGTGGATAGTTTCGGCAAGAAAAGGGTGGGGTGTATTCGGAATCCCTTTGGAGGAAACTTACTTTGAACTCCACGTTTCAAGAAAAAGCTATGTGATTGATAAGTGACTTTTGTGTGTGAGTGAAAGTGTGCCAATTTTTAGTGAATTAGATGTCACCTTGCTGCATGTGAACTTCGTTTGGTCCTTACAAGTGTTTGATTACCTAATTAACTAAGTGCCTTTGGTACAACCTTGCATAATTCAAAAGTCCCTAGGAAGCTAGCATGTGGACATGTGGGTCCATTACTATCTTTTTAACTCCCTATTTTTGATGTAATCTAAGAAAAGCTTTGAAACTATCCTAGATTGATCATGTGGGTATGTATGGGCCCGTTACAAAACCTTTAAACTTCCCTAGTGATTTGATCTAAGAAAGCAAATTTCAACACTATCCTATCTTTGTAGCATGTGGGCATGTATGGGCCCGTTTACAATATTAAGATGTGTTTGAAAAAGTAAACTAAGAGGAGTCCCAAGAAGGGTTGTTGTCCTCTCCTAAAGGTCTTAATGTTCTTAAGGGAGATTAAATCGTTTCACAATATTTTTCTGATTCTCAAGTTCGTTTGGAGGTGCGAGAGAAGAGCATACTAAGCGATTGTTATTCAACTTCTAGTCCCAATGCAAGTTAAATGTGATTAAAAATGATTCCCAACTTATCTTGTGAGTCAAAACAAGCCATCCATGTGGCGAAAAATGAAAGAAAATAAGGGAAATTGATTTTATCCTCCTAAGAGCCTATGAGTTTTTTACTAACCCCTTTATATGATGAGGGGACTAAGTGTGGTGCAGCTTTAAAACATGCTTGAAATCATTTTTAAGAAGGCAAATGGCCTTCCCCACATCTCAACAACTTTACAATGTGAATTTTTGCACAGATGCGCAGGTCTCAGTGGAGACAGAGGCGCACAGAGCACATGTGCGCGAACAGAGAAAAGTCAACGAGCGCACGTGTGTAGAACAGAGTTGTGATTTAGGCGCATGTGCGCATGATGCACATTTGTGGGCCTAAAAACCCGCGCATATATGACACATGATCGAAAATGAAAAATCCGGATGGATTTCTCTCAATTCAACTTGGAATTGGCTGAGTGGCAGGTCGGCCTAGGCCGGTTCGTGTACCTGCAAGTTAAACAAACTAAAAGAAGAGCAATAAAAACCCAAATGGGGTAGGAAATCGATACCTTTCCCTAGTGGAGTCGACAATCTGTTGTGCCTCTTCCATCACCTTAGTGAGCAAAATATAGGTGATTTCAAGCTCAGTTGGGTCTACTGAGCAGGACAACTGTAAGGAAAAGACTTAGGGAAAGAAATATAAAACAAAAACTAAGAATTAAACTAAGAAATGCAATAACAACTAAATTCATGAGTGTAGGGACATAGAAACAAAAAGAACAATAAGACCCATGTCACCAATGATGAGGCTGATCTATTAGTGAAAGAATACACCAAGAAGAAAGGGGACTACGAGTCCCTTCTTCCTCCAAGGGAGGGCTCTTGGACCCCCACTAGCAAGCTCTTCTTACAACAAATAAAAATGATGAAAGAACTCTTTGCAAATCCACTCAAGGGGTGAGATGGATTTCCCAATGCAATGGTGCAAATATATTCTTGGCAAGGATGGAGTCCTTAAGAGAATAATGGCAGCATAACTTTGCATTGAATTCCTTGAAAAATGAAGTGAATCCATGGCCTTTTTATAGCATTCCTTTGAGCTATTGTTCAACTGATTTGTAGTGTGAAAAGAGGCTAATTAAGGCATTTCTAGGTCTTTCACCAGCCATCCAGTCGAATCCAGTCCAGATTTGAGTGTCAAATCGACTTGGGAGCTAAACCATAAGTGGGTGGGAGGCCGACCACTCTCATAAATGTGTCATTTCTCAGGTGCACGGATTTTTGCGATAACAGTCGCGCATCGTGCGCATGTGCGTGATTTCTGCATTCCTGTTCCACGCATGTGCGCGCGCGCCCAGTGTTTTCATAGCGCCCTTCAATTTTTCACTACTTTGTATAGTTTTTGACCCTTTCATGAATGCTTTGGTGTTAATTCAGGTCCATGGGTGACTTCTTAACTGTTTGACGATGTTGATTTCTTGTAACCATGTGCGGACGAAATTTCAGTGATAACAATACCCAAATTGTTTGGGCACTCATCTCGAACCTATTATCTTTTAACATCACTCATGTTAAGAGGGAATTGAACTCAATGGATGATCGGTTAGCTATTTTTGCAGCCTCTCCTAATCGACAACTCCTGCCACACAGACCTGATTGTACTTTTCAATATGTATATCGTCCACATATTCCTGACAATATAGAATCTTGGCAGGTCTTCCCTAGCGATGAGAGAATTCGTGCTTTAATTCAAAATGAACCCTATAAGCCCAAGGAAATCATATCCATAGAAGATAACAAGATTTCTAAAGGCTCAACTCCTCTAGAGAGTTCATTTTCATTGAGTGATGTAGGCAATAAAAATAAACATAAATAATAGGAGTCAAAAAGAAAGGTAGGTGAAACCATCTCCTTGAACACTGGGACACCCGAGTCTCCAAAGAATGTTAAAATAGGTGTCCAATGTTCTGATGAAGAGAAAATGAAGTTTGCCAAGCTACTTGGTGAATTTCAAGATGTTTTTGCTTGGTCTTACGAGGATCTTTGTGGTTTTGATCCTGCTCTTATACCACATGCCATCCCCATCAAGGAGGGCATAAAACCAGTTAGGAAGAAACAAAGACCTATCAACCCTGCATTGAAAGCAACTTTTCGAAGGGAGTTGGAAAAATTCTTGAAGGCTGGAATCACCTTTCTAGTCAAGTACCTTGAATGGGTTTCCAAATTGGTTCGTATTCTGAAAGTCACTGATCATATTAGATTCTGCATTAATTTTCGCACATTCAATCAGGCTATTATGAAAAATCCCTTCCCTCCCCCTAATATGGAAATGATTCTACAGTAAGTTGTAAGGTCATAGATGAGGCCCTTACTTGACAGTTTTTTGGGTTACAATCAAATCAAGGTAAAAAGGGTGGATTCTTACAAAAACACCTTTATCACTAATTGGGGTACCATGACTTATGAACATATGCTTTCTAGCTTGCCTGATGCAAGTACCACTTTTAAAAGATCTATAAAAATAACTCTTGACGAATTGATCAGTATTCATATCTATCTCGATGATCTAATTATATACGTTAAAGGGTTGTTAATTACCTTAGAGTTTCAAGTGTTATGTCTAGGTCCCTTCAAAATCGATTTTTTCCTCGGTACTAACTCTTACATTCTAAAATATTTATAGGAGTGATTATTCTCCTACAACACTAACGGTTCTCACTTGAAACATTACATGGACCCAACTTGAAAAGATTTAACGTTGTTTGTTTTTTTTGTATATTAGTAGTCTAGCTCTGCTTTCATTTTTTCCACTGTTTTTCATTTAGTCTTTGCAACAATTTGATTTCTTCTTTTCATTTTTAATAATTTCCTGTCACTTTTACATTTTTTTCACTTTATTTCTACTATTTTAAATTTTGCAATTTTAATTTTGTCATGATTTTTATTGCTTTTTTTTTATCTTTTAGTTGATTTTGGGTCAAGACTAAGATGTTGGATCAATCCTGCCACAGTGACACTCCTACAAGATATTTTTAGTCAATAACAATCAATCTTACACAACTGTTATGATGTTCCCCCTGAAATCACCTGAATTTGTTATCTTCTTTCACTACTGTCTTATAAAGAAATTGGTTATCTCCCACTTCTGCTTTCCAATTTTTCATCCATTTGAAAGTTTAAAAGAGAAAGTCCTTAAAATTTTCTCCTTGAAGTAAAGAGAAGGTTTCAGTTGAATGATTATGCATACAAGGATAAACCCCCTCATACTTAACATTTTTCATAAGTTATTCCCAGATTCCCAGTCATTTTTCCATTAAATCCGCTCACTTCCCCCTGTTGCATAATCATCCTGGTTGTATCTTCTTGATCTGTTGTTCTTGGTATACAAAACCATGTATTATGAGTTCTAAATCTATTGAAAAAAAAAAATCCTATGGAGTCGCCAATTTTTTGAAGATAAAAATCGCAACGAGGATTTCGCCCACAAAGTATTGCTAAAGCCTATTATTTATAAGCTAATGATATATATAATACTAGTAGGTGGGACCCCCTTGTAGATTGGAGGATCAGATCAAGTTTTTATTTGATATTTATGTTGTTGTTCGACACTGCTTACAGGGTTCTACATGATTGATGATGAAATCTTGGTTTTAGTTGCGACTTAATGGAAGATGGATAATGCATGCTATGTGTGGGTTTCGTTGCTCTAAGCTCTAAATTTTATGTATGAATGGATTATATTCACGGTTATGGCATTTCTATTTAAGCCATGAATTGCCACATGTTGTACCTACAAAATACTCATGTTAGTTATAACAAGAAATAAGAATAATAGAAAAGAGACCTATGAAAAAATCTAAGGAGAAGAAACTAAACTATGCTATACTATGCTACACTATATGCATTTGAAATTTAAAAGGAATGGTGTTAGTCCTAACTAACAATGTTAGTGGATATACGATGTATTGAGTTATATGAAGGCACACTTGATATACGTTATGGTATGTTTGGCAATGGTTAATGTGATATAGGGTGGCGCACTTGGCAAGTAATGTATGTTAGTTTCGATGCATGGATTAATTGAATGGATTAATTGATGGTTGGATGGTGTGTACTAAGTAATTGAATGAGTAGAGGATGGAAGAGACGTGCATTTACTGCATGTCACTCCATACCTCTCCCATTGGCTGTCACTCTAGCTTGGCTATTGTTCAATTATTTTTGTTGTGGTTAAGCGCCGATATTCAGGCGAGGAAGTAACTGCTTGACCAAGATTTCATTTTTAAGGCTTTTTTGTTACAGGTATGTTTTTTTTTTCCATCCATGAAATCGCTCTTGTTATGAAATAGATATTGGATTGGTGATGTATTGGTCTGTGTTTTTCTTAAGGCTGGAAACTGTGAAACTCATGGTGTTTCTCTGGAATAGTTGCCTGTGTGTTATTCGTTGTAGGAAAATTGATGGTTGAAGTCATTGTTTCATTGATGATTCTGTGTGGTGGAAGCCATGAAGGCTCTCTGTTGTCTTTATGGGTTTTCGTTGGAGGGTTTCATTTGGTCCAGACTTATTGTCCGTATCCACACAGTTCTTGTAAATATAACCAGTCATATTTGGTGTTATGGGGTTGTTGTATTTGATTTTGAACCACCTTGGGTCACTGCATATCATTTTCACCTGGTTGTGGGCTCGTTTATGTTATTGGTGTCTACACAATTGGTTATGATGGCTATTATGCTAGGAGGCTTGCTTTAGGGTTGGTTGATATTTCATGGCTCCACTTTTATATCAACATTATTCAGTTTTTTGGGGAAAACCATGAGGGTTATGCCCTGTGCGTTCTTGGTGTTATCACTGGCCAATAAGAAGCCTATGCTCCTTTGTTCATAATATCTCCTACCTGGTGTGAATGATCACCCTATCCTGCAAGATATTGATGATATGGCATGTGTTTCCACTGTGTTGTCTTGAAGGGTTCCCACCTGTTGTTGATGTGGCTAACTCCAGTCTCCCTGTGTTGGTTCCACCAAGCGAACCCTTGAATACTCAGAGCCCACAACCCACCCTTGATTATTCAAATCCTGATTTTGATAAATGAACAAGTTATTTCAGGTCGGGTATATTGTTGATTGTTATGCGTTGGTGGAGTAGCATCGACAATGGTTGATTGGTTGATCCATCTCTGTTAATAACATTGAAATTGGTTTTTATTATTGGTATATATTCATTGCATTATTTATTACGACAGTTGAATCGATAGCTCGACATGGTTAACTAGCGGATTTAAGAATTGGAATTGAACATACAGTCGTTGCCTCCTTGTGTTGGATTGATAACTCAACATTGTTTTATGGTTGATTGGGGGTATGCTTCTTTGCATTATGCGTGGGGTTGTGTGTTTCATACAACATGTTATAAGTTGAAATGATGGTTGATGTTACTATGTGTTTAAATTTCCTCCTCATGATCATTACAATTCAAAATCGTGATAGTTGTGACTTAGATATCTTATGTGTATGTTTTATGGATATTGTGCATCATAATAGATATGGACACGGGTTTTATAATAGTATGGTTCCATTGCAATTTAATTGATAAGTTGGTTATAAGAATGGAATCAGGCATGTTTTTAAAAGAACTTGTGTCTGTGTTTGATTTGAGGAAATAATTCATGGAAAATGGTTGATGTTTTGATGCCAGACAAAGTGAAAATAAGTGATTGTGTGTTCATTTGGAATTTGTTTTAAAAATTAAATGGGACAAATGGGAGGAAACAAAATTATTATATAGGTTGTTTTGGAAGAGATATTATTTTGATTATGATGACATTGTGTTAAATATTTAAATGTGAACAATGAGCAAGTTAACACACAATAATGGTTAAATTATACACATTAATTGTTTAATTGATCACAATAATGATTTGGTTAGCGTTGGATCGTTTGCATTAAATACATAATTGTTTTATGGATTACTTAATTGATTTTTCGAATAGTATCCGCTCTTTTCCCCTACCATTATTTCAATTTTTGCTAATTACAAACCCCTTGCCTTCCCATATTTATTATCCACTCCCTGTTCCTAAAATTTAATTACAGTTAAGAGGAACTCTGTATTGTAATAGTTTAAGATTGCAGGGATGGATTACAGTGATATGTTCTTTGGTTTACATTACAATTGATTGTTTGTTGTTTGTGAGAAGTAATCGTGATCTTTCCTCCCTCATTTTAACATTTTTTCTCTCAATACAACCCCTCGCATATCCCATAACCTTTATCCACCCCCTTCTCATTAACAACGATTAAACAAATTGTATGGATTGGATTGCATGAGTGTGATATGTTGTTGAGCCAAAATTCATTTCACGTTTTAAAAGGAGTTTTCATGTATGTTTGTTAAAGAAAATATTTTCTAATCAATTATGCATACAAGAATGATATTTTTTTAGTCGAGGTAGCCATGGCAGAGGTAACCGAGGAAGAGGTAATTGGAACAGGGTCCCTAGAAGGCCAAGATTCTCCATACACTTTAATGCTGACTCACAAGAGTTAGGACAACTATTTCAAGTCAGTTTTTTGAACTGGATTGGGCAAGGAGTGGTCCAACCTAGGCCTAAACGGCCCCCCTTACAAGCCCACAAGTCCCTGGTATCCTCGTGCCCCGTCATGTCTCATTGCAACCTGAAGTTCCTGAAAATGATGAATGGCAACAGATTGTCGACCCAACAGTCTCCCAACATTGTGGCTGGCCCAATTTGTCTTTACCTGCTCCCCTTCCTATCAATAAAATTGTCCAAGTTTCCCCTGTCCACTCACCAGTTCAGTCTTCCCATGTGAGTAAAAGGTTGAAAACTGAGGCTGACCATGCCCCTGACAAAGGAAAATCCATTGTTGCCCCTTCCTCACCCTCCGATGAATCTGATAAATCCATGTCCTCCCAGATGCATTTGAGGGATGATTTCTCTCATGTGATCAGTGAGATTAGGCCTAAAGGCTCAGCATAGCCTAAGGCAAATTTAGAGAGATCAAAAGGTGACAATATCAACAAGGGAAATATTTCATGTCATAGTGTAAAATATGGATTTTAAGTTTTTATTATTATTATTTATAAATTGATGATGACAATTGACTTCTGAAATTTTAGACAACACATTATTTTTGGATATATGAGTAATATATTTTGGAAATAATTTCAAAAATCATTGAGATAAATTGTCAAATATGAATTTGATGATGGGAGTCACAAGGAGGGATGTTTTGTTTAATTAACTAGTTGTGTTATGATTGTTAAATGCCAAAGTGAGTCACAAGGGGTCCCACCTACTAGTTATTATTTATTTAAAAACCCTTATTATGATTTATTACTTTTCCCCCTAACTAAAAACTTGGTTGAGTTTTTGTTAACTTAACAAATGAAGTAGTTCAACTACTTCAACCAATTATAAATTTCTTGAAGGAAAAATGAAAGGGAGGAACAAGAGGAGAATAGAAGGAGAAACATACTAAGGTTTGGTCTTTGATTTTTTGTTGAGATAATTTAGTATTCATTCATTCCTTAATTCATTAGAAGCCTAATTCTTTTTTATGATAGCATGGTCCTATTGTAGACAACAAGATTCAGGGATGAATTACATCATTTAGACACTTGTTTTTCAAAGGTGTTGATCTATCTTTGATAGTCTATGTAGACTTGTATGTTTGTGAATTAGTTTCCATGAATGACAAAGGCTATTGTGTAGAGTCTAGTGGGAAGCAAGTTGATCCAGCTTTTCAAGTTTAGTTTTTTTATTTTCTATCAGAATTCCTTTTGTATGTTTCATCGGGGACGTCTAAGTTTGACTTTGGTCCAAAACTTCCTCAGGAAATTTTGTAAAGAGAACGATTATTTGATGAATTGGAATGAAATAAAGGATTGCTTTATGTCTCATCTGTGTTGATTACTGACTTGGTTTTTTTTACTTCTGTCTCGATGTTTATTTCAACATCTAATATGTTCAGAAAATTACATAAAAAATGATTTTTTCAGCAAGATTTTAATTATAAAAAAACAACCTAAGCACTTGTAAACAATACTTGTGAATTATGATATCAGTTTTGATGGCTATAAACATAGGGTGATATTCCCGTCTATCTTTCTTTAGCCAAGCAGGATCTGAAAATGTTTGAGTAAGATCATTTCATATCTTTTAATCAACACCTGCATTTCATAAGGTCTGGATGTTTTCACATATAGTAAGCTACCAATCATTGACTTGTATTGCCTCTGATATGTAGACTTTGAATCACCAGCTTTGCTTAACTTGCAACTGGTTTGCATGGGAATGATAACTGGTTTGCAATATTCCATTCCAAACCTCTTTAGCATTTCTATGATAGCCTTGGTTTGAGAAATAAAAATTTCTTGGTGGATTTGATGTATCTGAAGTCCCAGAAAGAAGGATAGTTCTCCAAGTAATGGCATTTCAAATTCATTCTACATATCTTTTGCAAATTTCTGGCTTAACCTATCATCATCACTACCAAAAATAATATTATCAACATAAACTTCAATTAATAAAATACTATCTTGACTTACCTTGATGTAGAGGTTTTTGTCTGCACTTCCTTTTCTGAACCCTGCCTGCTGTAAATATTTATCCATTCTAGAGTACCATGATCTAGGAGCCTGTTTTAGACCATACATGAACTTCTTTAATTTGCACACATAATCTACGTTCTCTGACAACTGAAATCCTTATGGTTGTTCAATGTAGACTTCTTCTTCAAGTTCCCCATTCAGAAAAGATGATTTTACATCCATTTGATGTACTTTAATATTTTGGGAGCATGCATAAGCTAAAAGCAATTGGATTGCTTTCATTTTGAAAACCAGGGCAAATGTCTCTTCAAAGTCGATTCCTTCAACCCGTGCATATCCTTTACATACCATTCTATATTTTTTCCTTGTAACCTGTCCATATTCATTCAATTTATTCCTATATACCCACTTTGTGTCGATCACATTCTTATCCTTTCGTCTTGGAACCAATTTTCAAGTGTCATTTTTCTCTATTTGATCCAATTCTTCATCCATGGACTTATTCCAAAATTCATCCTTGTTGGCCTCTTCAAAACAGGTTGGCTCAATTGTAGATGAGAGTTCTAGGTGTGTTTATTTTGGTGAATGGATTCTTCTTCTAGTCTCAACTCCTGCATATTTGTTTCCGATAATATGATCTGAAGGATGATTCTTCTGTACTCATCTGCTAGGTGTCTTTGGAGGCACTTGCTGAACTTTCTCTTCTTCTTCTTTCAGATATTCTTCATCTTCCCCTTATACTTCCTTTTCATCTTCTGCTTCTCTTCATAAAGTTGTTCCATTGATTCATTTTCTTCTTCCTTTAATGCTTATCTACTTGTTTCATCAATTGTTACATTGATTATTTCCACAACTTTGTTAAATCTCAGGTTGTAACACTTGTATGCTTTCCTTGTACTTGAGTAACCAACAAGTACTCATTTGTCCACATGAGATTCAAACTTTCCCATTCCGCCATCTTCTCTTTTGATGTATCATTTGCTCCTAAAAACTCTGAAGTGCTTCACATTTGTTGGTCTTCCTTTCCATAGCTCATACGGAGTTTTGTTAGTGTTGTTTCTGAGAACTACTCTATTTTGAATGTGAAATGTTGTATGCATTGCATGTGTCCAAAAAATATATTTCAATTTGGAATCCATTAGCATTGTTCAAGCCATTTCCTATATTGTCCTGTTATTTCTTTCAACAACTCCACTCTGTTGAGGTGTCCTAGCAACAAAGAATTGCCTTTTTATTCCATGACTAATGCAGTAGTCCATAAATTCCTTTGAAGTGAACTCTCCTCCATTATCATATCTCAAGCATTTGGTTTTTTAATCCATTTCATTTTCAACCATTTCCTTGTAGATCTTGAAGTTTTCAAAAGCTTTTGACTTATTCTTGAGAAAGTAAACTGCAATCATTCTTGTATAATCATCAACTAATAACATAAAGTATTTCTCACCTTTTAAAACCTTTGTTGTAGTTGGTCCAACTAGATTAGTATGCACAATTTCCAGTGGTCTTGTCGTTGAATATTCCTTTGATTTGAGTTTGGTCTTTGTTTGCTTTCCTTGTTGACAATGCTTGCATAAAGTGTTTGTTGGTTTCGTGATCTGGGGAATTTCTCTGACTGCTTCTCTTTTTCTAACTTTGAAAAGGTTATCAAAATGTATGTGACCCATTCTACTGTGCCATAGCCAACTTTCATCTTCCTTTCATAGACAACACTTTTCATTTCCAATTTCACTTAACACATATATGTTGCTTGAAGTTCTCGGAGCTATAGCAATCAATTTTCATGAACCTTCTTTTCTTATCTCGCACTTTTGTGAATTGAAAGTAATTTTATGACCTTGGTCACACATTTGACTCACACTTAGAAGATTATGTTTCATATCTTATACTAGTAGAACATTTTTTGCCTTTGTATTCTTGTTCCCAATTCTAACTGTGCCTTTTCCAATGATTTTAGCTGAATCATCATTTCTGAAAGAGACCGATCCATATCTTTCCTTTCTTAAAGTAAGAAACCTGTCTCTATCACCTATCATTTGTTTTGAACAGCCACTGTCAACATACCAACCACGTTTCTTCTTCTTAGCTTGTAGAGCGAGTGTGCATTCTTCATTGCTATATTGATTTTAATTTCTTATCCATGTCCTTTTTCGAGGTTCCTGTCTGTGACTGTTGTTATTCTATTGCGGTTCTCTAGGAGGGCATGTCATTCTGCAAACCTTGGCCATGTGTCATAAGTTATTACATTTGTAACATTCCACTTCAGTGCTCAAGGATTCAAACCTGTTGTAACTTATTCTCTATGTTTCACTAGGCCTTCTTGGATATCCCTTTTGTGTATGAATTTCAAAGTTGTTTATGTTCCTGTTGTTAGCTCTACAATTCACAGATTTATGTGCAAAATTATTACATGCATAACATAAACCAAAAAACATAGTTTGATACTTGGGAGTTGAAGATATTATGAAAGGAGGTACTCTTATGAATTCTTATGCTTCCTGAGGCATATATGTTGGTTGGTGATTCTAAAATTTGAATCTTCTCGGTGGAGGAGTGTCCCTGTCATCTTCCTTGTAGATCTTCCTATCCCCTTTGATTGTTTTTGCATAGCTTTTTGGATATGTTTCTTGTTGTGTTGTTTTGGAGCTTGATCCATTTTTTGTCTGATTGTATCCAAGTCCGAACTTGTCATGATGATGTTTTTGACTATTGATAATGTCATCCAAAACTTTTGAGTTGTTCTGCATATTTTTATTTTGAAGATCCTTTCTTAATGTAACAATCTCTACTTCCAAATTTCCAATGATCTTGTGTTTTTATTCTACTTGTTCTTTGAGTGTTTCTTTAATTCTTTTATCTTATTCTATTTGAACCTTCAAATTTGTGATCATTTGTTCTAGTTCTTGAGTGTCTTCTTTCTTGTCTAGTTCCGCTTGTAGTTTCTTGTTTTTCTTCTTTTCTCTTCTGATAACTTCTACTGCACACATCAATTCTTCTCAGTAGTAAAATTTTGCCTCTTCATATTCTTCTTCGGCTTCTTCATATTCTTCTTTGGAGTCTTCTTTATCAAAGTATTCTATTTCCATGAATAGAAATCTTTATGTCTTACTATCACTGACTTCATATTCATCTGATGATGATATGTCTTCTTTGGTGCATAAGATTTTCTTGAAAACTTTCTTTGTGGTTATTTTTCTTTTATATGTTTATTTTCTATTTGAGTAACCTTCATCATTTCTCTTTTTCTTATGAGGACATTTGTTAGCAAAATGACCAATACCAGTACAATTAAAAAAAATCAAAGGAATCTTACCTCTATACCTGCTGTTGGTTCCCTTGTTCAATCTTTTGAGAAAGTCGGCCACTTCTTCATCATCTTCCGAGACGTCACTGCTACTGCTAAGTTCTTTTTCTTTTTTCTTTAACTTTTTGGATGATTCTTTTGTATCTGGATTTACCTGTTCAGTTCTCATTTCATATGATGTGAATATTCCATGTAATTCGTCCATGCTTAAGTTCAGATATTCTCTTTCTTCTAATGCTAATATCTTAGGGTCAAATCTCATACACTACTACACATTGAAAAAATTGCGATGACTACTTGCGACAAAAGTACTCTTTCGTCGCAATATTCAAGAGAAAAGGTTCAATTTTTCAATTTTGATATAAATCGACCCCATATTCGTCACTCTATCGACGGAAGCAAACTTTCTTTTGTTTTGCGACGATAATCAAGATAGTGGACTACTGTCTCAATTTCGTCAAACTAGTGTTTTTGTTGCAAGAGTGATGATCACTTTTTGCCGTTATACATTTTAACAAAGTCTAAATTGATATAGTCAAAGTTTGTCGCAAGAGTGACGAATTTTGACTTGATCGTTATAATTGTTCTCGTCTTCGACAAAGTGACCTAAATATAACAAATAAATAGGTAAAAATAAATAAATATTTAGGTCACGGTTGTCGTAATTGTGACGACGGTGACCTAAATTGACCTATAAATATTTGACGATTTAAAGATGTTGTGACAATCTTGCTATAACAACGACGGTTCCAAAAGGGTATTTTTGTGTGGAAGAATGTCGTAGAATATAGTTAGAGGTGGGAAAAAAATTAAAGCGAGTGAAAAAGGTGATGGTAGATGTTATTTCCCTTGCAAAAAATGTTGCCTCATACGTCCTGTAAGAATTTTAATAGAAACAACTAGAAAACATTGTAGGAAATATGGGCACATTGATGACAGATCGAATGAATATCGTCCCATGGTAATTAGATATATATTCATTATCTTTTTTTTTATTTTGTCAATTTTATATAAAATTATATATATGTATATATATTTTTTGTTATAGTATACACTAATTTTGCATGATTTTTTGTAATTATAAAGTTAGAGTTGCCCTCTAACTTTCCGCAGAATATTGCACCAAGTATTAGTAGAAATGATGTTGTACAAGCTAAGGAACATCATGACCAAGCAAATGAGGATCTCATGGAAGAAGATGATGAGACAAATCAAGTTAATGATCCCATGGAAGAAGATGATAGGACAAATCAAATGATCCAAGATTTGTTTTCGTAGCCAGATGAGGATGGGGAAAATGATGGTATGCCCCCCCTCGTTACGCAGCATTCGGGGCAGCGCCCCAAAATTTGTTTTTGGGCGATTTTTTTCTATTTTTAGTGGATTTTTCTATTTTTAGCGGATTTGTAAATTAATCCCGGATTAAGGGGTTAGGGTTTTGGTATCTATGAAATACCTAAAAACATTGTATATATTGTATGGTGAATGGTGAAATTCGAAATAATGAAAATAAGAAAGGTTTTCCCGGTTGAGGGTTTCTGGTATAAAATCTCTGTGTACTATGTGTATGAGTCATTGATTAATTTATGTCTTGCTTAAGAATCTATATGCATTTCTTTACTTCGTAGGTTTAAAACTTACATTTGGTATCAGAGCTCATTTTTTGCTTCAGAGGGATGCCTTTGTTGTTGAGGGTTTGGCTCGGTCTTGATAGATCAAGTTTATCTTGGGTCTGTGATAAACCTGGGTTTAGTGGGAGCTTTTGCTATGGAGATTTGAGTAAAGAAAGAGGAATGGCGATCTCATCTAGAATCAAGATAGAGAAGTTCAACGGTAAAAACTTTGAGCTCTGGAAGCTCAAGATGGAGGACGTTCTTGTAGACAAAGAACAATGGATCGTTGTGGATCCTGGTACACAACCTACTGGTACACCGTCTACAAGCACACAGGCTACTAGTACACAACCTACCAGTACACAAACTACTAGTACACCAACTATTGGTATGTCGAAGGAAGATTGGGACAAGTTGGATAGAAGAGCAAGGAGCACTATTCGACTCTGCCTGGAAGATTCGGTGTTGTTGAATGTCTCAGGAGAATCTACAGCCAAGGAACTATGGGATAAGTTAGGGAATTTGTATCAATTCCAGATCTTATCAATTCCATTCATGCCCGGTCGTACTCATAACCACATCAGGTCTCCAAGGTGAACAACCTCTGGGTAGGTTAGGGAATTTCGCTAACTGAGAAGTCAAAGGAACAGGGTTCCCTAACCTGTCGAATTCACGAAATGAGAAACCTCGAAGTAAACTCCATTTTAGAGTTTCGAATACCGGGACTTTGAATTTCCAAAGAACACTTAACAACAAGAATTTCGAATTCGTGAAATGTGAAATCCCGAAATAGACACGTCAGCAAACCACGTCAGCTTAGAACACATGGTACAACTAGGCAATGATAAGTGTCAAGTTGATTCAACATTTTAGGCACATGCAAGTCACGAATCAGAGTGACACGTGGTAGTTATTTGACACGTGTCAATCCACATGTGACATCAGTAGGTTTACATCACTTCGGAGTTTTAGAAATCGGGAGATGGATATGTCAAGAACTCCAACCACAGGAGTCTCGAAATCGGAAAATGATTTGAGCCATCAGATCAAGGTTTGATGTGGACCGTTGATCCAACCCCATTTTTTGGTTTCAGATACCGGAAGTTGGAGTGTCGAAACACTTTGCAACAAGAATGCCAAAATCACGATATGCGAAATCGCGATATGATCTAAGCCGTTGAATCAAAATCAGATCTGGACCGTCGAATCATAGGACAAGTGGCAAGCGATTGGAATTTCGCTGACTTGGAGTCAACAGAGCATGGTGTGGAAACTCACGAGATGCGAGATCATGATAAGATCTGGACCATCAGATCTATGGAGATTTCAACCGTCGATCAGACTCGATGAAGTTTATAAACTCGCGAAATATGAAGCACCTTTTGGCACAGCCTGTGGTCACCGCTAGTGATCATGAGAAGGGAAGGAGTTAGTTCAGATAAGCTCCATTTCTAAGTTTCATGGATCGAGACATGGAGAGTAATGAAATATTTACCACGAGGATCCCAAAATGTCGAAGTGAGAAATGGAAAAATAAACGCAAGATTCTATGAATTCAATCCAACGGTGTAGGTGAAGTTGATTAAGATCGCAGGGCTACTGTTGCGCTTCTAAGTGTAATAGCTAGAGACAAATGACGGTCTCTTCCAAAGGACTTGAAGAGGAATCAGTGTGATCACCAAAGAAGATGAAGAGTCTCAAGGCATCTTCTAGTGGATTGAGGACTATTGATACAGGTGATTGACATATGGAAGGGGATTGAAGTCTATAGCTAAAAATAGAAAGGATAAGCTCATTGAAGACAGAGAAGACGAAGAGCCTCAACTACCAAAGAAGTTGAGAAATCTAGACAGAACACCCAGTGATGTTGAATGCGTGGGGAAAACCACCAAAGAAGTTGAAGAGTCTCTATGATGATCAGGCAAAGCACACGAGATGTGGAGGATATTGGCACAGTGTGAGCATGCAGAGGCATGGCGAGTTTTGCATGCACAAGGAGCACAGAGACTATAAGAATGTGGAACAAAGAAGAGATTGGGGTTGTTGTTGTGGGAAAGGATTTAGGTGTGAGCAAGGAGGTAGAGCGCAGGAGCAGAAATGCATAGTAGAGGAATGGTGCATTGAATGGGAATGGCACACAGAGCACAAAAGGCAGAAGAACAAAATGGGTAGAAAATGCATGCAGGAAGAAAGTGAGGAAGACCGAGTAGGAAAATCTTGTGGAACAGTGATGAGACTGGTAAGTTGTTATTGAACACTATATCACTGTAATAGGTTTCAGTGTTTCATAGTCATAATCCAGGGTGGTTGGGAGGTGCTAGGGAGGACTGGTGTCCTCAGAGGTTCAAGTGGGTGCTTGAACATAGGGAGTTGGTGCTTCCTTCTAGTTGGTGCTAGAGAAACTAGGGAGTCGGTGCTTCCTTTTAGTGGATGCTAGAGAAAACAGAGAGTTGGTGCTCTCAACAAGTTGCATCTTGCAAAACTGAGGTTGCAACCTCATTATGAGTTGGTGCTCATATGTATGATAATGTAAAGAATGTAAATATTACTTATCATATAAAGAAAAAGAGGTTTTTACCCTTTATGGGTTTCCTCAGGAAATATCTGTCTCTGTGTGTCTCATGTGTGTGACTGATGATGAATATGCTATTGCTTACTTCCCTGCACTATTGTGAATGTCATTAAGTGTTTTTGCAAAGAGTTTAATATAGGTATAATTGTTTAAGCACGGTAACAACTGATTCACCCCCCCCCCCCTNCCCTCTTAGTTGTCCAACAATTGGTATCAGAGCCAACCCCATTTATCTAAAGGTAGATCCTAGAGATTAAACATGTCAATCCATGAAGGAAATTCAACCATTAAGGCCCCACTGTTAAATGGAACAAACTTTGCCTTCTGGAAAGTTAGAATGAGAACCTACATAATGGCTTTAGGTGCAGATGTTTGTGATGTGGTAGATACTAGTTATGTAAAGACAGTTGTGATAGCTAATAAGGATGACAATCTAGAATTTAGCTTCAACTCTAAGGCTATGAATGCTATCTTGAGTGGGCTTGCAGAAGCAGAATTCGTGAAAGTTATGCACCTAGGAACTGCCAAAGAAATGTGGGACAAAATCATTAACAGTTATTAAGGTAATGAAAAGGTAAAGGATGCCAAGCTTCAAACCTACAGAATATAGTTTGAACAACTGAAGATGAAGGAAGATGAAACTGTTGGAAAATATTTTCTGAGAGTAGAAGAAATGGTAAATGCAATGAAGGCACTTGGTGAAACAATTGAGGAACCTTCTTTAAATCAGAAAATCTTGAGATCTCTCCCAGATAGGTTCAACCCAAAGGTCTCTTCTATAGAAATTAATGATCTAAAAACGTTGGAGTTTCATCAACTTCTAGGAACATTGATTGCATATGAAATGAGAATAGTTAAAGATAAACCCACCTCTAGAGAAGCATCATTTAAGGCAGACAAGAATGAGGATTCTGAGCCCGATGAAATTGAAGCAAAATTTGTGAAGAGACTGAAGAAGGGATCAAGCAAATACAAAGGTAAACTACCTTTCAAATGATTCAACTGTGGTAGGATAGGTCATTTTTCAAATAAATGTCCCCACAAAGGAAAGGATCATACTTGTGATGATGAGGAGAAATACAAACACAGAAATTTCTTTAAAGAGAATAACTTTAAGAAGAAAAGTCTTTGCGTAAACAATGATGATGATCCTTTAGATGATGAAGAAAATGATTCATCTATTGAAGATAAACTAAATGACTTCATACTTATGGCCAAAGAAGACTATGACAATAACATCACAGGGAGTGATGTTAATGAAGAAGAAGTTGTGGTTGACATGGAAGGAGAACTGATCAGTGCACTGGAAGAGATTCACAGACTAAGAATCAAGAACAGAAATCAAAGACAATTGTTGATACAGTTCGAGAAAGACAGTAAAGAACCTGATGAAGACCTTGTCCTACTAAAAGTAGAATTGGAAGAGGCAAAGAAAATTGAAGAGATTTTGAAACAACAGCTATCAGAAAAGAAGGCAAGAAGTGAAGCATTAGAACAAGAAGTAGTGAAAACGAGGAAAGAAATGGAGAAGTTTCATGCTTTGTATAATCAGAATTTGTCAAGTATCAAAGCCTCAGAAGGATTAGCCACCATTCTGAATTAACAAAGAAATCCAAAGATGAAAACTAGCTTGGGTTATGAAGAGGGATCAAGTAGTGGTAAGCCAGGAAATGAAGAACCCATCAAGTTTGTCAAAAGTACAACCAATGACAATAACAAACCTTCATAAATAAAGGAAGACAATCAACCACCCAGGACGAGTAAGGTAAAATATGCCAGATCTGAATCTGTAGAACAAAGAAGTAATTCGCTCACTACTGAAAGACGTCATCAGCCTGGAAGAAATCGATTTGCTCAAAGAAGACAACCATTTTCCAGGTACAAAGAATTTTTCTATGGGTATTGTTTCTACTGTTCTAACTTTGGTCACAAAGCTGTAAATTGTTCCTTAAGACTTAGACATGAGAAATTAAGATTTCAAATGAATAAATACTTTCCACAACAAAGAATGATGAAGCCAAGTAACAAACCTTCACTGATTGCCAATTGCCAAATTAAGTCCAGGGACATGCAACTAAAGAGGTCAAGAAATAATCAACAATCAATGAGTAGACAATGCTGCACCAATAAGTTTGACTTGTTGAACAATGATATTGAATGCTACATATGTCATAACTATGGACACAAATCTATTGACTGTCATTTAAGAAAATATGAACCAGATTCGAAATCCCCTGCTGAAAATGTCAAGTTTTGGAAGAAGAAGGAAAGTGACAAGTGTGTATTAGTGTTGTCCTCTCAAAGAAAAATGAATCCTCGGTATATAGACAATGGATGTTCCAAACACATGACCGGAGACAAAGGAAAGTTTCTATCTCTAAGTGAAAGAAAATCAGGAAACGTAACCTTTGGAAATGATGCTCCAGGGAAAATAAAGGGCAAAGGGATGGTGAGCTTAAGTAATGGAAAAGGAAAAGCCCAAGATGTTCTACTTGTGGATGGGATGAAACATAATCTGCTCAGTGTAAGTCAAATGTGTGATAGAGGATGCAAAGTGTTGTTCACATCCAAAGACTGCAAGATAAAGTCTGTAAACTCAGGACAAGTGGTGGCCAAAGGCATAAGGACAGAAAATAATGTATATGTGCTAAAAGAAAATAGAGAAGAATGTCATCTAAGCAAACATGATGAAAGCTAGTTATGGCATAGGAGAGTTGGAAATCTAAACTTTGACCACTTAATCAAACTCAAAAACCTCGAGGCAGTAAAAGATCTTCCAAGAATATAAAATCCCCAAGATTCAATGTGTAAACCCTGTCAAGTAGGGAAGCAAAATAGGACACAGTTTAAGTCCAAAATCTTTACTTCAACAGAGAAACCACTGTAACTAGTTCATATGGATTTATGTGGACCATCAAGAAAGGAAGGCACAGGGAGAGAAAACTACTTCATGTTGATTATCGATGATTACTCCATACTTACTTGGGTTGCCTTTCTCGAAGAAAAAGCTGAAGCATTTGAGAAGTTTAAAATATTTAAGGCTTTAACATAAACTCAAACATGCAAGAGGTTAAAGGCAGTAAGATCAGATCGGGGAGGAGAGTTTATGTCAAGAGACTTCAAGGAATTCTGCGATGAGCATGGAATCAAGAGAGAATACACAATCCCAAGAACTCCACAACAAAATGGAGTTGTTGAGAGGCAAAATAGAACAATGCAGGAAATGGCCAGGTCAATGATGAATGAGAAGAACATTGGTCAAGCCTACTGGGTAGAAGAAATACACACAACATTCCATTTTCTTAACAAATCCCACCTCAGACCACAAAGTGACAAGACACCTTATGAATTATGGTTTGGAAGACCTACCTCAATCAAACACTTTAGAGTCTTTGGGAGTAAATGCTACATAAAGAATAATGATGAGAACCTTAGAAAATATGATGACAGGGCTGATGAAGGTATATTCTTAGGGTATGCTACAAACAGTAAAGGATATAGATGCTATAATAAGAGGCTGCATAAAACGGTTGATTGTATTGATGTAAAAATTGATGAAGGAATCCCAGCAAGAGAGGTGTACAGTAATGAGTCTTCTACAGAAGACATAGCTAAAGTTGAAGATGAACAAGTCCAAGAATCAGAAAATTAAGACTTTGAATCAGATGAAGACTCAGACACTCAGAAAGACTCAAATCAGCAGTCAACTACAAATTCCTCCTTCAGAATCACTCAAAGGAATCATCCTACAAGTCAGATAATTGGAGAAAAAGACAAAGGTGTACAAACCAGGAGAAATCTAATCAAAAACATTGAACAATCTCCTATAGATTTCCTATCCATGCTGGAACCCAAGAATTTTAATGAAGCCAACAGAGATGACGACTGGGTTAAAGGACTGAAAGAAGAACTTGATCATATTGAGAAAAACAATACGTGGGAGATGGTTCAAAGACCTAAAGGTAAAAACGTCATTGGCTCCAAATGGATCTTTAAGAATAAGTTGAATGAGCAAGGACAAGTTATCAGGAACAAAGCAAGGTTAGTTTGTAAAGGCTATTCTCAGATAGAAGGACTAGATTTTGATGAAACATTTGCGCCTGTAGCAAGATTAGAAGCT
>SNQJ01S0093857.1:21553-53712 GCA_010110895.2 Picea sitchensis | reverse complement strand
TAACTCTATGAGATGCTACAGCTGTAGTGGATTTGGCCACAAATCCCAGGAGTGTTGGAACATAAGAAGAAAGTCCATGATGAGGACTTCACATAGCATGGATAGAAGAAGGAATGAAGTAAGAAAGGAAGACATATTTGAAAATATGGATACACAGAGCTCAAGTTCTGAAGAGAATGGTCATCTACAGAAGTGGGTGAAGAAGACAAAGCAGCCAGATCAGAATGAAATATTAAAGTGAAGTTCAAATGTGCCATTTACTAAGGCACAGGCAGGTAACAGTGGTGATAGTCACGTGTCCACACGCTCTAACCTTGAATAAGTCACGTACACATGCACTCATTTGTGCTGTAGGACGTGTGTATGTTGTAAAGCCTTGGGGAAAAGGCAATGCACATGGCTTGGATTTTTATGTGATAGTAAAACTCTGTTGCAGGGTCTGACATTGTTTGTTGCAGGTTTTGACACTATTTGTTGCAGGTTTAAGTGTTCATCTATTAGATTATGTAAAATAAAGTCTCGAGTGCATCACACTAACCCATGAGTATGGTTTGATGTTGATCTGTTGGAGTACATGGATGGTACTTTTTGAAGCTTCATTGATGTATCTTATGATGTATTACTGGAAGCATATGGTATTGTTGGATATCATGGTGCATGCATTTTTCATGTGGATGGGCTACACATTTAGACATGTAGATTGATAGTCATGTTGTACATCATTGGGGAATCTTAGCGTATTGACGCATGGTTGATATACTTGCTCGGTGCAAGTAGTGATGTATGATAGTACACTCATGGATGGTATTTGTTTAGGATATTGATAGATGCACATTGTTTGGCATGTTGGTAGATGCACATGTTGGCATATTCGTAGATGCACATGTTGGCATATGGTGGATACATTTCATGGATGATATATTTTGGCACATTGTTGATGTACATGGTTGATGTACATGGGTATTGTGCATGGTTGGCACATTTTGGTACATGATGTACTTGGTGGATATATTGTTCATGATTCTCTATTTCATTGATGACATATATTTTGTTTCATGATCTATGGTATGGCACAAGTTTGATGCATGAACAAGTCCAAGGATCGTCATATGGTAGCATATTGTTCATCTTGCAGAGAAGATAGGGGGAGACATACCCGTAGGGGGGGTCATTCTTCTTCCCATGATTCTAGGAGGAGATATTTGAAGAAAGAACACAAAATCATAATTCCAGGGGGAGAAATGGTCACAAGGGGAGTATGTTCGATGTATCTTCAGCATTACATCAGAGTGATATCCCTTGTTCAAAAGGGGAGAGATTATTCAGAGGAAGTTCAAAGACATTCAGACAGGGGGAGCAACCCCAAGGAGAGTTCAAGCATGGGGAGCAGTCCCAAGATGAGAATGGCCCTTTTCCATTGATGTCAAAGGGGGAGAGTTAATCACATTAATGTGATTGATGTTTATTGATGGCGAGAGATAGTCACATTGTTATTGATGTAGAGCATGTTGTATCTAGATGTTGACATCAATAATTGGTAATTGGTGTTGGCATCATTGTTGGTATTGCCATCAATGCCAAAGGGGGATATTGTTGGATCATGTTGTCATTGATGCCAATGGTTTGATTGATTCATGTCATTGATTGATGTCAAGTGATTGATTCATGTCAACATATTGATTGATTGATGATTGATGTAATATAATATGTATTGTCCTTGATGAGAATGCATAGATGAAGATGGATCAATGAGTTGTCATTGATACATGATGAAGATGGATCGATGTGGTTTCATTGGAATATGATGCATTGTTGGAAAAATGTATAGATGACTCATTATTGTCTTATCATGATTGATAAGGTGAGAAAAATGGATGAACTCCAAAGTGGATCACATATGGTGAAAGCCCTCCGGAAGGCGGCTGTGGATTGAGTTATCTCCTAAGAAGAATATCAGTTTGGAGGACCCAATGCACTCGTGTCTATCGCGTTGATAAGGTGTACTGTGAGGATAGAATTCAAAGTGATCCTTATGGTGGAATACCTCACGGGAAGACACTTTTGTGGATTGGTTATCCTAGAAGAATGGTTGGAGGACCCATGCTTGTATGAGGAATAGAGATGAAGATCAAAGGAAATTGTTGGTGAAACTATCCTAGATGGATAGTGCTTGTCATACCATTTCTTGTGGTATGTGGAATGTCACATAACTCTCATGGTTTGAGATTTATACTAGATGAGGACCCCCACATGAGGCTTAGAAGCCCCCAAAGTCAAAGAAGTCAAAGTGACCTAAAGAAGAAATGATAAAATAATTGGTAAAATAAGAGATATTTATGGAAAGTGGTTAACCTAAAATAAGAATCGTCAAGTGACCTAGATATGAGTTAATATTATTTATTCAGGTGGATTATTTAAATAATCGAAATTAGAAAAATCAAGAAATGATAAAAGTAAGGAATTTGACAAAATCAGAAGGAATGTTTATGAGAGAATGGTTTAACCCACAAAATAGGAAAATAGGTTAAGTGACCTAGAAATGGGTTAATATTATTTAAATGATAAATTAAAAGTGACAAATTCAGGTGGATTATTTAAATAATCCAGAGAGGTGACAAAAATCAAAATGATAAAAGTAAGGTGACAAAATCAATAAAGAATGTTAAATGTTAAAGTGTGGAACTTTCTATTTATGGAAAGTGGTTAACTAAAATAAGGAAAATAGGTTAAATAATACAGAAATGGGTTAAGTTACCTAAAAATGGGTTAAGTGACCACAAAGGTAGCAGAAATTATAAATAATAGCAATGGGGTCTTGGTGATCATCCTTTTGTGGATCAATGAGAGCTTCTTGTGAGATATATTTTGGAGTATTGATGGAGGAAGCTTCTTGTGAGAGATTCTTTGAGAGCATTTTGATGTGGAACATGAGGATGAAGATCTAGGTTCACGAGGTAACCAAGGATATATAAGCCAAAATGTTGAGGAAAGTTAAGAAAAGAGGCGAAATGCAAGGAAGGATAAATTCTTTTGATGGTGCTTTCTAAGGTATGTTATTCTGAGGTCATATCATATTTTCTCTATAAAGTTTTTATATAATGATTCAGATCCTTAAATTTCTATGCAAAGAGTGAGAAAAATAGCCCAGAATATCGTGATTTAAATTCATCTTGTGGGTCGTTGTAGTTTTATAGTTACATGGAAAATAGGGTTCAATGGCTAGTCCACGAAACTAGTCAAAATCGGTCTTCAGTGCTTGATCATAACTTCTTCATATATATCAAATTTAAGTAGAGACCAATTGTTTTGGTTATATTACAGTCTATGGTATGCTCATCGCAGGTTTCATATCTATTGAAAATATTTTTGTCTTGAGGCTCTACAAAGGTCACTCTCTAGAATATGAAAATCAGGAATTCAACTAAGGTATGCCATTTTATAAAATCCAACACTAAGAGAGGTTCCAAGTAGTGCCACTTGGAATAATTGTACAAAAACACACTAAGAACATTGTGTATAAGTTTAGATCTTTATTGATCTGAGGTACAAGTTATGATTATTTCAGAGATTCACGGGGTTTGACTAGTCCAAAGCTAGTCATGGTTGAGATAAGGTTGATGAGTTGGCACATACATGAGGTGTATAGTTGATGATGTTGGTACATATTGATGATTCATTGTTGATCGTGGTTGAAACATGATTGGTATATACTTGTTATGGTTGGATCCCAGAGTTGTTTATGAGTACGGAGTTGATTCACAGGGTTGTTTAGCACCGAGGTTGGTGCATGGTTGATGCTCTTGTTTATAAGTGCAGTTGATACGGTGAGGATTATTGCCTCATCTGGAGTTGGTGCCTAAGAATGCAAGATAGATTCTTGCATATAGGAGCTAGTATGCTGTGGGGACAACACTCTCTATTAGGTTGTTCTTTGATAAACCCCCAAAGTTGTAGTCAAAATGGCAAAAATTGTACATACATCTTGTGTTCTTCTTTGTGTTCATTGTAGTGAGACATTGATGATATATTTACGATATATGTTGCTGATATGTGCTCCACATCTAGCAGTTTATAAATGACAACAATGGGTAATAGAATAAATGTTGAATGCTAATTGATGAGTTTTGTGCAGAGAAGTTTGGGAAAAAGAGCCCACACTCATTCACCTCAGTGTGGTAGATGTATCCAATATAAAAAAGAAACTAGGATCTCTTGTAAAATGCATTTGTGAGAATCTTTTTTGTGGATCAATAGAGAGCTTCTTGGCAGATATCTTTTGGAGTATTGATGGAAATATTCTTGTGAGAGCATGTGTGATGTGGACCTCTTGAGCATGATTGAATTTCTATTAGAGAAGAGAGCGAGAGGAGGATCATGGATGCATCAAGTTTCAGCAATGTCAAAGATCATGATGACAAAATTCTAAAGTTCCTGAGAAAACCCTATTTTTTTATGCCCTACGGAGTTTGTCCCATTATTATAGAATTAGCATTAATAGCGTGGGCTAAGTATGTATGGGTGAGTGTACCATTAGGCTAGTTATTCTGAGAAGAGCATGGAGTGGATAAAATCATGGAATTTATCATTTGAGAATGGCTCCAAGCTCTTGGATGATGGCCGGAGTTCAGTCTTGCATTTCTAGCCTCGAATCTATCCTTTGAGACGATATGGTTCACATTATTATCTTGATACTGGATACCTAACATTTGATGTCATTATGAATGCTTAGGAATTATTGGTATGGATTCTATGATGTGGTTAAAATTGGTTGATTTGGTTGATGAATTGAAACCTCTTGTGATTGATAGTGACATGATTGCTATGAGTATACTAGTTGTTTATACATGATTGAATAACATTCATATTGATTTGTTGTGGAGCATAGAGAAACCTATTGGAAACTTGGATGTGTTGTATTTGGTAGTGGGTGACTTCAGACCGGTGAAACAAAAGAAAGTGAGTGTAGGAGTTTGCAGAGGATCTGAACATGTGAAAGAAAAACCCTAGTTGCTCAAAATCATAAGCTTGTTGCATTATACATTTGTCGTGTTCACACACGGGCTATAGTTAGCTAGGGCATGTGCACATGTGGGCTGCACTACTAACATGTCGCATAACTATTGACAGATTGATATATGTAGAGGATTTTTGCCTCATCTCACGGTTAGTGCTAAGGGTGTAAGATGATTCTTTATTATAGAGTTGGTGTTCTTGTTGAGTTGTACTCTATTGAGTTATTGTTGATAAACCCCAAGGATTGTAGTCGTAATAAAAGAAAAATTGTACATACATCTTTATATTCTTTGTGTTCATTGTGGTGATGAATTTTTGATGATATATTGTTAGTATATGTTGCTGATATATGTCACATCTAACTAATTATAAGTGACAGTAATGGGTAATGAATAATGTTGAATGTTAATTGATGAGTTTTGTGCAAGAGGGAATTTTTGGAAAAAGATCCCACTCATTCACCCCCACTCTAAGTGTGGTAGGTGTCTCCAACAATTGGAATCGAGAGAAGGCCTTCACTAGAAGCCTTAACAAGCTTGAGGAGGAGATCCATAGGCACACAAATGGATGATGAAGTTCCAATTTATGATAAGGGAAAACTATTCTACTTGGAGAATAGAGATGAAAGTGTATTTGAAGACAATGGGAGCAGCTATTTGGAAGGCAACCATGATGGATATGTTTGGATTGAAGAACAAAGTCAAGTTCTGACTCAAGGGAAGGGAAAAGAAGATTGATGCATTGTGGCTCTCCCAAAGGTCGACTGTTATTGGACTCTCAATCCCTATCAAAGAGAGCATGGGACAATACACTTACACTTCCAAGGATCTATGGCTAAAAGCTAGAGGAGACATATCGAAAACAAGGAAAGAGAAAGAAAATTGAAGACCCCTTGCATCAAGATCATCAAGGGTAAATAATCATCAAAAACTCTTGAATACGTATTTCTAAATGTAGTTTTGAAACATTTCAAGTGAAGATAAAAGAATCAAGTGATGATACCACAAAAGAATATCTTGAAGACATTTCAAAAGAAGGTAAATAATTATGTGTTGATGTTGTAAAAAAGGAAGAAAGTGAAGATACTTCAAATGAAGGTAAAGACACTCAAAAACCCTTGAAGTGCAATGATCATGATGATTTTTCTGCTCTACAAGTGAAGAAGAAGATGTGAAACAGTTTGTGTAAGTTTGATGGCAATTATCCCATGAAAGAATAGAAGGAAATCTATTAATTCTTCAATTTCCTTTTGAAGTTGAAGAGGGTTTATTTAGATATAGAAGTGATCATTATTATATAGACTATAAATATCTTTAGGATAACACTAAGAGGTTTCTTAGGAGAAGTCTAAAGAGCACATCTTGAAGTTAAAAGAAATGATCAAGGAACAAGAAAGAAATAAGACTCAATTGAAAGAAAAGGAAGAAAGAGATCACAAGACTAAAAGATGGGAAAGAAGATATGAATGTAGAATATGAGATTAAGCAAAAGTTTTGAGTATTGTCCATCTCAAGACCCAGAAGTGAAGAAAGTAAAAGGAATAGAGGAACTATTGAAGATTCAAATAATTGAAAAGGAAGATTCATGTTGTAAATTAGAAGTTGTTGTGTAGAAAGAAAGTAGAAAGTCAAACAAATTCTTGAATAGCTCAGAATCTTGGATGAGATCTTGGAAAGTCAAGAGACCATCATGTGATAAATGGGTCTTGGATACAAAGGAGAAGGTACACATGTTGAAAGCACCTCAAAAAGCATGAGGTAAGTCCATCAAAGAAAGAAAACAATGTTGCAAAGCCATCTACACAAGGCAAAGAATTTCAAAGAAATTTCTAGAAACAGAAGGACATCAGAAGCAATTTTTAGGACACCAAAGCAAGGTATGAAAGTATTTTTCATGGGCATTGTTATTCATGTAATGGATATGGTCACAAATCTTTTTGAATGTAGATATTATGAAGGAGATATAATGGAAGATTGTATAACACCATGAGGTGTTGGATATGTGATCAAATAGGACACATTACTGTTCATTGTAACACTATGAGATACTATAGCTATAGTGTATTTGGCCACAAAACCCATGAGTGTTGGAACACAAGAAAAAATGAGAGAATCCATGATAGAGAGGACTTCACATATGGCTAGAAGAAGGAATAGAAGGAAAGAAATGGAGACATATTTGATAATATGGATGCTTAGAGATCAAGTTATGAGGAGAAGGGTCATCTACTGAAGTGGGTGAAGAAGATAAAGAAGCCAGAACAGAATGAAAAACTAAAAGGAAGCTCAAGTGTGTCATATAATGAAGCATACAAGGGTGACAATGGTATCAATCACATACATACGCAGGATGAACTTGAATAGGTTGCATACACACACTCTCTGTTGTGCATTAGGCCGTGTATATGTTGTAAAGCCTTGGAAAAGGGACAATGCACATGGCTTGGAGTTTGATGTGATGGTATAAGATACACGTATTGTAGGGTCTAACATTTTTTATTGCAGGATTCTGACACTATTTTATGCAGGTTTTGACATTTTTTTGTTGTAGGTTTTCATGGTGGGATCACACAATAGTATAATAAAAAATAAATATGGAAACATGTACTAACCCAGAAATTATGGATTGATGTTGATGTTGGGATTAATCATTTTGTGATGTTGATAATTGAATTTATTACATGCATTTGGTATATCTTATGATGTATTATTGGGAACATATGTTGATTTCATAGTGCATACATTTGCATATATGGATTGAGCTACATGTTGAGACATATGGATGGTGAGTTGATGAGGTGATCATGTTGTATGTCATGGTTTGATCTATGTGTGATGCATGATTGGACGAGATCATTTTATTAGTATTAGTACATAATGGCCACTCATATATACTACCAATTTTCTAACAACTATTATTGTTTTGACCACATAGTGTAGCACCAAATTCTATGATAGAGACATATCATAAGCGATATGACCCATTATTTAGCATATTGGTAAAATACACATAAGATTGCTTTATAATGAGTAGATACACATAATTAGGATGTGGTAGATACACATGTTAGCATATGGTAAGATACATTTCATGGATATCTTTTAGCTTTATTGTTGATATACATAGTTGATAGTACATAGGTATTTATTACATAGTAGGCACCTTTTGGTACATGATGCACTTAGTGGATATATTGTTCATGATTTTCTATTTTATTGTTGACATATCTTTTTGATATATGGTATAGCACAAGTTTGATGTACAAACGAGGTCCAAGGATCGTCATGGTAGAATATTATTCATCTTCCAGAGAAAGATAGAGAGACATACTCTTAGAAGTCATTCTTCCCACTTGATTCCCCTAGGAGGAAGATATTTATCAAATGCATACCTAGAAAAGTCCTATAATTGAAGAAAGAGAACAAAGGCACTCAAAATTCCAAGGGCGATGGTCATAAAGGGGCATGAGCTATATATTTTCATCATTACATCAAATTGATATCCTTTGTTCAAGGGGAGAGATTATACGGTGGCAACAAGGCGAGGAGCCTCCCCAAAGAGAGAATGGCCATTTTCCGTGATGTGTCAAAGGAGAGATAATCACATTGATTTGATTGAAGGGAGAGATTGATGTGGAAAGATAGCCACATTGACTATTGATGAAGAAACACCTTGTCTACATGTTGACATCAATAATTGGTAATTGGGTGACATCAATGTTGGTATTGCCATCAATACCAAGGGGAGGTATTGGATCATGTTGTCATTGATGGTAATGGTTTGATTACTTGGGAGAATGTTGGACCATACGTCATTGATGCAAATTGTTTGGTTTGATTGATGTCATTGATTGATGTCCAAGTAATTGATTGATTGATGATTATTGAACAGATGATAGATGTCCAGAAACAAAACCAATTGATAAATATGGATCATTGATATGATGCCCTTATTGAGAATGATAGATGTCCAAATGAAACCAATTGATAAAGATGGATAATTGATATGATTCATTGATGAAGAATGGATCAATGAGTTATCATTGATACATGATATAGATGATATATATGATGTAGTAGTGAATTGATGTTACAAAAGATGAATCATTATTGTCTTATCATAGTTGATAAGGTGCACAAATTGATGAACTCCAAAGTGGTCACACTTATGGTAAGCCCTCATGGGGGAAAAGAAGCTTTGTAGATTGAGTTATCCTAGAAAAATGATTGGAGGACCCATGCTTGCATGTGGATTAATGAGATGAAGGAATGTATGCACATGTTGACATCAATAATTGGTATTGGTTTTGACATCAATGTTTGTATTCCCATCAATGCCAAAGGAGGATTTTGGATCATGTTTTTATTGATGCTAATGGTTTGATTGTTTGGGAGAGTGTTGGATCATAAGTCATTGATGCAAATGGTTTAGTTTGATTGATGTCAAGTAATTGATTGATTGATATGATTGATGAGCAATGATAGATGTCCAAAGTGGAAACCAATTATTAAAGATGGATGTTGATATGATGCATTGATGAAAGATGGATCAATGAGTTGTCAGTGATACATGATATAGTTGATATATATGATGCAGTGGTAAATTGATGCAAAGATGAATCATATTGTCTTATCATGGTTGATAAAGGTGCACAAATGGAGATGAACTCCAAAGTGGTCCCCTTATACAGTGAAAGCCCTCCACAGGAAGAGCGCTTTCGCAGTTGGGTTATCCTAGAAAAATGGTTGGATAACCTTATGCTTGCATGTGGATTAATGAGATGAATCAATGAATTTGTTGGGTGAAACTATCCTATATGGATAGTGTTTGACATACCATTTCGATGGTATGTGGAATATCACATAACTCCTCTAGGTTTGAGAGTTATATGGCTCTCTGAGGACCCCATATGATGGCTTGAAACTAAAAAGGTCAAAAAGAAGTCAAAGTGCTTGAAAAGAAGAAATCATTATTTAAATTAAAGTAAAAGTGACAAAATCAAAGAAGATTATTTTAATAATAAAATGAAGTGACAAATCAAGAAGGAAGAGGAGTCTTTAAGTGATAAAGTTTTGGAGAAATTTCTATTCATGGAGAGTGGTTAACCTAAAATAAGGAGAAAATAGGTTAAAGTGACCTAAAGAAATGGGTTAAGTAACCTAAAATGGGTTAAGTGACCTAGAGATGAAAGTATAAATAAGCTAGGATCTCTTGTAAATACATTGGTGAAGTCCTTTTAGTGGATCAATGGAGAGCCTCTGTGAATATATTTTGGAGTATTGATGGAAACTTCTTGTGAGAGAATATTATTGATGTGGATATCTTGAGAATGATTGAAGATATATTATGAGGAAGAGATCTAGAGGAGGATCTCATGAACGCAACAAAGTTTCGGCAATGTCAAAGATATTGAAGGAAAAAGTCTCAGTTCCTGAAAAGCCCTAATCTTTTCTAATGCCCTTACAGTTGTCTATGTATAGAGGGTGCATGTACACGTGAAATTTGGTTGTGTATAGGGTGTGAGTGTACCGCATTAGGTGGCTATGTATAGGGGCGTGGAGTGGAAAAAATCATGGAAATTTGTGTTTGGTAGTTGCCATCTTGGATGATGGCGGGTTCCAAATGCATTCTATGGCCTCGGATATCATTGGTCTACTGGTATGTGGTTACATTATTGTCTTATTGGATACTATTGTTTGATGTATTATGAAATGCTTAGGGAATTCTTGGTATAGCTTCTATGATGTGGTTGGTTAAGTTGATTTGATTTGATAGAGTGGCTTGACACTCTTGTGATTGATAGTGACATGATTGCTATGTATACTAGTTGTTTATACATGATTGAAGATAACAGCTATATTGATTTGTTGTGGAGCATGAGTAAGCTATTAGAAACTTGGATCTGTGTTGTATTTGGTTGGCTGGAATGACTTAGACAGTGGAAGAGCAGAAGAAAGTGATTCTGAGTTCTGCGGAGGATAAAACATGTGAAAGAAAAAACCTAGTTTCTCAAAAGCATACACATGTTACATTATACACTAGTTTCATGCACACACGGGTTGTATTGATCCAGGGCACGTACACATGAAGATTGCACTACTAACAGGTCATGTACCTATTGATAAATTGATATATGTTGAGGATTGGCCTCTTAGTTAGTGTTGAGGGTGTAAGATGAGTCTTATTATAGAGCAAGTGCTCTTACCAAGTTGTACTCTATTCAATTGTTGTTGATAAACCCCAAAGTTATAGTCCAGTAATAAGAGAAGTGGCCACATACATCTTTGTTCTTTGTGTTCATTGTGGTGTTGAATTGTTGATGATATTTTAGCTGATATATGTTTGTTGATATGTGCTGCATCTAATGATTATAAATGAAAACAATGGAGTGCTTTGATCAAGAATGTTGAATGCTAATTGATGAGCTTTGTGCAAGAGGAAAGTTTTACTGGGAAAAAGGCCTCACACTCATGACCCCTCTCTAGAAGTGTGGTAGGTGTCCATGGTAGTGCGCTTGAATGTTTGGGCATTTGAGGAGGCGGCGGAGTATGTCATCACACGCCCCCAAGTTGTAAGGTCTACCTTGCTGTAGGGTTTGAAATATGTGAGTGGTCCAAAAAGGATCCTCGTTCTTCAGGAGCTAATAAAGTGGTTGGTATTCGAGAAGTTTCAACAACAAGTTCTCTAGAGGAATTCAGTCAGAGAATACATCTCTCATATCGAGGAGAATTATTGAAGCGTCAGGAGAATCAAAAACAATTTAAGAAATTGTTAAAAATTAGAGTTATTTACGCTTGTGAAGGTATGTTGTCCTGGACCTCACTCTGTTTAATCCCTTTGGTGGATTAGAAGGCATGGGTTGAGAACATTCTGGATCTTAGGGGTGATCGTGCATCACATGGCATGGAGGGTCAATGTTAGCCGAACCAAATATTTTATGGAAAAAATCTATGGCCAACTATAGAAACAACCAACACTGCAACTAATAAAATAGAATCAAATATATCTTCTTATTTGAAGTCACTAGTTAGTGATGAAATCAAACATCACGAGTCAAGACAAGAGGGCTAGGATAGGTGATTATGTTATTGTAATGGACTTACACCTGGTGGCTCCACATAATCATTGGGTATACCATCAAGGAGCAGAGTATGAGTCTAATAGCGATAGATTCCGGGTACCATGAAGATTTTCCCCTCCAAATTCACCTCGTGTAAGACCCTAAGAAGATAAAGGAACTAAGGCTACCAGAACAACAATGATTCTAGGAAGCAGGTTGACGGTCACGATCCCACATACCCAATGACATATCTATCTAGAAATCAACTTGAGAGGATTCCATTCATCATTGTGGGTATACCCTCAAGCAACCCCATAATACATGCGATTTCTAAGACCAACAAAAGCAAGGTGAGTAACTCTTCAATCTCAATGTGACCTCAGGTTTGACCCTTATTGAGAAGGGCTTCCTAGGAAAAAAATATTGCCAATGGATTTGAACACTCACTATCACAAGATGTTATTGTTTTGAGCTGGAGGTGTGTCTGACCTATTCCAAATCTCTAGCCTATCTAATTTTGTTAACAAAAGATCCCTAGAAAATAAAAGTTATTGATTGAGTTTTAGATTTTGCAATATTTTTAGAGGTTGTTATTTACTCAAAAGGGGAATGGAAATGAAACTAATGATGTAAATGAACTTGACCTAATAAAATGAAATAAGAGATGAATATGCAATATTTCAATTCAATAAACTCTAACTAGAAGGGAGAAGATATTTACGGAATGATATAGCCTCACAATATACTTTCTTTTTCTTAAATGAAAACAATTGCAAACAACCCTAAACAATGAAGTTTCTCAATGTTCTCTTATTTTTTTGAATGCAATAAACTTTTCTTGTGTTATGATTACTTAAAGAAAGTGACCTTAAGTCTTCAACTTTCCAAAACTAAGAGAGGGAAATGGGATATATGGTGAAAGAAAGGACAAGTAATCAAAGAAAAGAGATACACTCAACAAAAACCCAAATCAAACTTTGAAGATAAAAGTAAAAATGACGAGAAAGTGTTTCACCAAATGCAGATGAAAAAAGTAACCAATCATCAGCAAATCAGGAAAATAGAAATCATTAGACTTTTTAATGAATCAAGCACTCAGATGTGAAATCAAAGATTATATTCTTGTTGATAAAAATCAGAGGTGAAAACTGGAAAATGACTAAGAAAGGTGTTAGATCTCCGAAAACCAATCGACAACAAGTTTCAAAATCAAAAATTAGTCACATACTGGCATTAAAAGATCCTCCCGGTGGCTAAAAGAAAAACTAAGTCAAAAATGATGGGACCCCAGAGCCAAAAAAAATCTAAAAGCGTCGTTGCAACCTATCGTGGGTTATGGTGTGAAATCAATGTTTTATGTGGGCTAGTTGTGAGCAGGTCGTGGAAAGTATGCATTGGAACAAGTAGTTAGGATGGCATGAAATCAAGGTTTCAGAGGTAGGTTGTTGTGAGGTGATCAGTGTCTATATAAACAAAGGGAGCTGGAAAGAGGGATAAAGAATACAGAAACTTTTAAATCAGGAGGAAGTGCAGTTTGGGATCTCCCAAAGACTCATGAGCTGAAATAAAGTGGTGAAAGAAAAGACTGAAACAAAAATTTCAAAAAAACACAAACAAGTGACATCCTGGTGATCCCCTGTTTGTTATTGGATAAAATTGGGAATCTTGGATACTCATCATCTCATAGATCACCTAGATCTAGAACAAACAAAGACAGGTATGGCTGACACCTAAAAGTTAATATCATTGAATTTACTACCAAAAAAATGGATGACATAGCTTTGGAATGTCACTTGCTTATATCTTTGTTTTCCATCTTTGCTTTGGTGCTCTTGTGAGATCAAATATGCAATAGCTGAAAACCAACCAAAAGTGAAAGAAACATCATATATTTCAATGAAAGAAACCTAAACATGTGATCAAAGTCCTTCTAATAAAATGCTAATGATTTTATGGGAATAAATATCATAGTATTATATTAAAAGTAAAAGTGGAAAATACAAGCCAAATTGCCTTGATGTAGGTTCCTTTTAAGTGGTCCTTTGTTCAACACACATACTGCTTGCTCTCAATTTGTGTGAAGATTTCCTAAAATCTTGTTCAGTTCAAATGGGAGGCCTCAAGCATCAGTTAATGGGATGCTTCTACAGTCTTATTCTTATTTCATCAAGTCTTTGTCAATCTTTCTTAACATTTTCCATGAGAAACCCATAATTACATAGGAGAGAATTGAGGTTAAAAAGGATGAGATGATCCCACAAATCAGATAGTGATGGGATCCACAATACCCTCTGAATGCCTACATTCGAGATTCATCATAGAGAAAGCTGCATTTGAACTTCTTCATTTTCTTAACTTAAAAAGCGTGTTGGCACCACTATATAACCCTCAGAAACCCATGAGCGGTATGAAGCGACCCTACAGAGAAAATCAATGATTTTCTCATTGTGTACCACTATCATCCTGTGGCGTCATTCTAAAAACTTGCCTTGTAGGGGAATAACTTAATATTTTTTCTCATGTAAAAGATTATTTTGAGCCTGAACACATGCTTGCCAAGTCATCATTAAAATTTGACCAAAATAATGTGACAAACATGATTTTCAAGACCAGCTTCCCAGACAATGGGACAAATATCTTATTACTACTAGAGTGGTTATCTCAAGAAAAATATTCCCTAAGACAATCTGGCCTAGCTGAATCTAAGTGTCCATGGTACATCGACAATCAGGAGACATTTCATTTCCTAGAAACTGAAGATCTGATCTGGATTATTTTCAGCTGTCTGTCCTCAGAAATCTCAAACACTTCATTTTGAATGGAAATACTCATCTGGACCATTTTGTTGAAAAATGTTGTCCCTCAATCAATGGTATATTTATTAGTTCTCCCTCCCAACTTAGGAGTCATCTCTTCCCTTACACTGTCAGGAAGTGTCTCCATTGCTGTGCAGAGAAGAGTCAAAGAGAAAATGAAGAGACTGAGAGAGGTTATTCTCAGGAAAGAATTCAATATGTTCCATAGGAAGTTAACCAAAAGAAGAAAAGAAAGAAGCTACAATCATAACTAGACAAGAAAAAGGAGACTCGAGAACTAGAACAAAGCTATCACAAAATTGAAGTTTCAAATAGAAAAAAGATAAAAAAATTGAAAGAAGCACTAAAAGAACAGCTAGAATAAAAAGAAAAGATCATTGGAAACTTTAGGCGGAGGTTTTCACACTAAGAGGATATTCAAAAAGAAAAATAAGAATAGCTCAAAAAGTTTTGGATGGCATTATCAATAGTCAAAAATTTCATCTTGACAAGACCAGGTTTGAATTACAAATCAGGAGACATAAAGGGATTAGAAAGCTCCATAAGAATAGAAAGAAACAAATCCAAATAGCTATGTAGAAACAATCAAGAGGATAGGAAGATATACAGGAAGGTGTGGACCTCCACCAAGAAGATTAGGATTTCAAAATCAACTTAGCAGGACAAATACACCTCAAAGAGAAGAAGAAGGATTCATAAGGCACCTCATTTTAGAATCTTCAGCTCCCAGCTATCAAACTATATTTTTTGTTTATGTTATGCATGTAATAATTTGGACACAAATCTTTGAATTCATGAGCTAACAACAAAACAAATTAACAACTTTGAGAGTTATACAAAAGGGGATTATTCAAGAAGACCTACTTACACTGAGAAAAGTTACAATGGGTTTGAGATCTTTGAGCACTGAAGTGGAATGTTAAAATGTAACAATTTTGGACACATGGTGAAGGATTGCAGAATGACAATCCATCCTAAAAGGAGCCTCAGCAGAATAACAAGCAATCCTGAGACAAGAACCTCAAAATGACATGGATAAGAAAGCAAAGTCATTATAACAATGAAGAATACAGACTCACTCTACAAGCTAAACACAAGAAACATGGTTGGTATGTTGATAGTGGATGTGAAAAACACATGACCCAATGTGATAAGACAAATTTCTTACATTGAAAAAAAAATGGATGATCTCCTTAGGAAATGATAATTCATCTAAAATCATTGGAAAATGTACAGTTTGAATTGGGAACAAGATGAAAAGGCACAAAATGTTCTATTGGTACTAAGATATGAAACATATTCTTCTAAGTGTGAGTCAAATAAATGACCAAGGTCATAAAACTTACTTCGATTGAGGAAAAATGTGAGATAAGAAAAAGAAGGTTCAAAGGAACAGTGCAAATTCTGAGTTCTAAAGAACTTCAAACAACATATATGTTAAGTGAAATTGGAAATGAAAAGTTTTTTCTAGGAAATAAGATGAAAGTTGGCTATGGCATAGAAAGAATGGGTCACATGCATTTTATTAACCTTGTCAAGGATCAACAAAGAGAAGTAGCAGTCAGGAGAAATGCCCCGGTCCTAAACCAATAACACTGCAAGCATTGTCAACAAAAGGAAAGCAAAAAGCAAAGAACCGGGGACAAATCAAGGAATATTCATTAACAAGACCCTTTGGAAATTGTACTGCGATCTGGACCTTTACAACAAATGGCTTAAAAGGGTAGAAAAATGCTTTTATGTTGTGGTTTGATGATTATCGAGAATGATTGCAATTTTCTTTCTAAAGAAATTTCATCGAAGCTTTTTGAAAACTTCAAGATCTAAAAGAAATGGTTGAAATGGGAATTGGATTCAAGAATCAAATGTTTGAGATCTGGTAATCGAGGAGAGTTCAATTCAAATTGGTATAGACTACTATAAGTCATGTGGAGATAAAATTCTTTTGTTGCTAGGACACCTCAGCGAGAATGGAGTTGTTGAAAGAAAGAAACGGGGGCAGTACAAGAAATGGCTTGAAAAATGCTAATGGATTCCAAATTTATAGATATATTTGGACATGAGCAGTGCATACAACAATTCACATTCAAAACAAAAGTAATGCTTAGAAACAACAACTGATAAACTCTGAGTATGGAAGATACCAGCAAATGTGAAGCACTTGAGTTTTTGGAAGCAAATACTACATCAAAAGAAATATGGAAGAATGGGAAACTTTGAATCTCAAGTGAACAACGAATACTTGTTGGTTACTCAAGTACAAGGAAAACATACAAAGTGTTACAATCTAAGATTGAAAAAAATTGTCTTCAAGCATCAACCGTAACAATTGATGAAACAAGCGGACTAGAATCAAAGGAAGAGAAAACAAATCAATTAGAACAACTTTTTGAGAAGAAGATGAAAAGTAGAAGAGGAAGATGAGAGATGGAGAATCTGGCCAGAAGAAGAAGGAGAAAGTTCAAAAGTATCTCCAAATACACCTAGAAAACGAGTACAAAGAATCATCCTTCAAATCATAATATTGGAAACAAAGATTCAGGAGTTGAGGCTAGAAGAAAAATCATTCTCAAAACAACACACCTAAACACTCTTATCTACAATTGAATACAATTTTTCTGAAATTTATCAAGGATGAATTTGGAATAAGGCCATGGATGAAGGTGGATCAAAACAGAGCACTTGAAATGGTTTGCAGCCAAAGAATAAGAATGTGATTGGCACAAATGAGTTTTTCAGGAATAAATTGAATGAAAATACTTTCTGGATAGAGTTACAAGGAAGAAAGCTAGATTGGTATGTAAAGGATATGCACATAATGGAAGGAATACGACTTTGAAAATTCACATTTCTAGTTTCTAGAATGGAAACAACTTGGATTTACTTTTTAACATGCATGCTCAAAATGTTAAATTATGTAAGATGGACGTAAAATCGGAAGCACTAGAGATAGAACTTGAAGAAAAGTGTATGAACAACCAAAGAGATTTAGGTTGTCGGAGAACATAAAGACTATGTATGTAATTTGAAGAAGGTCTTGTATTGTCTAAAAGAGGCTCCTAGAGCACGGTACTCTAGGCTGGATAAGAAGTATCTATAGTAGGCGGTTCAAAAAGGAAGTGCACACAACAACCTCTACCTCAAGGTAAGTCAGGGAGTAATATTTTATTAATTGAAGTTTATGTTGATATTATTTTTAGTAGTGATCCACATGTTAAGGCAATTTGTAAAAGACATGAAGAATGAATTTGAAATATTAGATTACTTGAAGAACTATCCTTCTTTCTAGGACTTGAGATACATCAAAGAAACCAAGGAATTTTTATTTCCTCTAGGTAATTATATCAAAGAAATTCTAAAGAGGTTGGAATGGAAGATTGCAAACCAGGTTATCACTCCCATACAAACCAATCGTAAGTTGAGCAAAGATGATGATTAGAAGTCTACAAATCAGAGGAATATAGGTCAATGATTGAGCCTTCTGTAATCGACAACATCCAAACCGGATGTAATGCAAAGCGTTGGACAAGTGGCATGATTTCAAGAAGCACCAAAGGAATCACATGTATTAGTAGTAAAGAGAGTTACTGAGGATATATCAAAGGAAGCGAAGAGTTTGGATTATGGTATCCAAAGGAAAGATCTATCACTTATTTCCTACCGCAGTCTGATTGAGTGAGGTTGTATTGATGATATGAAACACAGTGGAGCAGCATTCTACTTAGGTGAGTGTTTGGCATCATGGCTAAGCAAAACAATCATCAATATCTCTATCTTTTGATGTAGAGTAAGTATATTACAATGAGAAACATGTTGTACAGGTTCTTTGGATGAAATAAACATTAGGATATACAGGTTGAGTATGATGAGCCCATTCAATATATTGTGATAATACAAGTGCCATGGGTATCTCAAAAGCAGGTGATTCACTCCAAGATGACACATTTCCAATCAGTATCACTTTCTGAGAGAAATGGTTGAAGAAAGAACGTGGGAGGTTAGTATGTGGGCACAAAAGAACAAGTGGCGGACATCTTTACAAAACCACTTCCACGGGAAGCCTGAATATCTTAAGCAAAGACTTGGAGTTATTTCTAGTCAAAATGAATGCTTTTGAATGCTATCTTATATGTCTTAGATGTACATGAGGAGATCACCATAAGAGAACCGATTCGATGGGGAGCATTCTCGGATGGAAAGATACATTTCCATTGATGACAAAGGGGGAGAGATGTATGGATCTTGAGAGAGACGAGCATGGTTCGGGGAGAATATTTGCTCAGATGCATAGGATAGAGAAAATTGCTCGAATCCCCGAAGGGGCTGAGGCATGGTTCAGAGAGAGGGAGCATGAGGTGATATATTTTAGTATTGCATGCGAGTGTTGCCATCAATGCAAAAGGGATATTGTTGATTAAGGAATTGGTTGTCTTGATGTCAACCCTTGAAGAAAATCCCCGAACACAAGAGTTTTGGGTAATGGACCCAAGATTGTTTGATGTAAATATGACTCATTATTGTCTTGTCATGTGGTTGATAAAAGTAAATATGGATGAACTTCAAAGTGGTCCCCTTATGGTGAAAGCCCTCATGGGAAGCGTTTTCTGGTAAGAGAAACAATGCTTAATTGTGGAATGATCAGATGAAGGAAAATGAATTTTCAGTTAAACTATCCTATATAGATAGATGGTACTTGTCATTCCATTTGTAATTGGTATATTTGAATGTCACATAACTCCTCACCCGGTTAGAGAGTTATGGCCATGACAAGTTGGAGACCCAGGAGTTTGGAGTAATGGACCCAAGTTTGTTTGATGGATAATGGTATGAGTTATGAAATATATTTTTAGATAATACACTATTCCATATGGATAGTACATGTCATTCCATTTACGGTGGTATGTGGGACATCACAAAACTCCTGTAGTTTAGAGTTATATTATGCAAGGTTAAGGAGGACCCTCATATGTCATTTAGAAGCCCCAAAAGGTCAAAGTAGTCAAAGTGGTTTAAGAGATTTTAAAAGTTAAATAATAAAAAGTGAAGTAATGAGTGTATTATAATTCAAAGTGAATACAAATAAATTATTTCAATAATAAATTAATGGATAAATTAGAAATTGGGTTAACCCTAAAATAGGAAAAGTGGGGCCAAGTGAGCCTAGAAGATGTTTTAAGGAAGATACTTGGAGAGTATAAATGAAGGCAAGACCCTATCATTTTAATCACACTTGAGCATATTGAATATCTATAGGTGTCTGAGGTAATAAGGATATCTAAGCAGAAATTTTGAGGGAAGGTGAAAAAAAAAAAAAAAAAAAAAAAAAAAAAAAAATTCTTTTGATGGTGCTTTCTAAGAATGTGATCCCATATACACAGTCTATTATAGAGCTACAAATCAGATTTGGATGATAAGTATTGAGGCCTTTTAGTTTGAGAGTACATGTTGAGTACATGGTTGAGACAAGTAGTTGATGAGGCAGCACATACACTTGACTGTATAGTTGATGATGTTGGTACATATTAATGAGTCATAATTGATGAGTAGTTGACATGATTGGTATTTATACTTGGTAAAATAAGGAAAGTGGGGCCAAGTGACCTAGAAGATGTTTTTAAGGAAGATACTTGGAGAGTATAAATAAGAGGCAAGACCCTATCATTTTAATCACACTTGAGCATATTGAATATCTATAGGTGTCTGAGGTAACTAAGGATATCTAAGCCGAAATTTTGAGGGAAGGTGAAGAAAAGAAGGTCGAAATGCAAGGAAGGATAAATTCTTTTGATGGTGCTTTCTAAGGAATGTGATCATATACACCAGGTCTATTATAGAGCTACAAATCAGATTTGGATGATGAAATTGATGAGGCCTTTTGGTTGAGGTACATGTTGAGTACATGGTTGAGACAAGTAGTTGATGAGCTGGCACATACATGACCTGTATAGTTGATGATGTTGGTACATATTAATGAGTCATAATTGATGAGTAGTTGACACATGATTGGTACATACTTGGTACATGGTTGGATGCACTTGTTTATGGTACAGGTTGATTACATGTTATTTGGTACAGGTTGGCACATGGTTGATGCACTTTTTTATGGTACGGGTTTATTACAGGTTGAGGTACAGGTTGATGCATGGTTCAGATTTATTAGTATAGGTTTACAACGGTATATCTCACAGTGACAGGTTGACAGTGGTTCCATCATTCTAATTCCACTTCAGGGTGGCAAGACGGGTCAAGGACAGGTGTTTGTAGCCACCTTCTGGTTGTAGTCAAAGAACATAGAATGTTGTAGCCTCCTTCTAGTTGTAGCCAGAGAATTAGGGAGTTGGAGCTTCCCTCAGGTTGTATCCTGAGAAACTAGGGGGTTGGATCCTCCTTCCAGTTGCAGCTAGAAAACAAAGGAAGTTGGTGCTTCCAATGAATGTAATTCTTCAAGACATATAAGAAAAATCATTATGTGGTTTTCTCCCGATTTTGGTTTCCACGTAAAACATTGGTGTACTGTGTATGTGTATGTTTGTTCATTTGTTCATTGCTTATTTACTCTATAGTTATTGGATGATAATGCTTCATTGATATAACACTTGGATTATATGGTTAAAAAGGATTGGATTTCTCTATTAGTGATTCACCCCCCCCTCTCATTAATCCAATAGCTAGTTGTCTTATGATTCTCGATATAATGACTGGTTGTTCTGGCTTTTCTTTCTCTCTTGGAATCTTCATGTTCTTCCTCATGTTTATGTTTAGCTCTTCAGTTCATGGAGTTTTCTATAGATTCCATGCCTTGAAGATTTTGGCTTCTTCCTTTCATCATAGAATCATGGATGTGGATGGACAACCATGGATACTTTAAGGCTTCTTTTCAAAGAAGACTTATTCTAAAGTCAAACTGAACATGTGATTTTTTTCATGGTTGCTACAATTGATGGGAACATGGATAAATACTCCATAATCCTCAATGGGTCATATTATTTAGGATTATCTCCCTCCTAATCCTTGCTTCATGCATGAATGTATGCTCTTATTTTGGAATTATATAATCGGTTCCCTCCATCTAGGAGAGTCCATGCTTTTGTCTGCATTCTTATTGCCTTCTGCAAAGTGTCACAAGTCTTTTTCTAATTTCCTCTTGATTGATGACTTCTTTATGTTTTTACTTCTTCCAGGTTTCTTCAAGTTTGATTCTAATTTTGTCTTATATTGCGGTTGTAATAGCTTCCACAAAAATCGTTACCAAGGATTGTCAATGTACTTCATCTTTTCATTTGTACTACTTGACTTGTAGTCATCATGATAGCAATCCTTATCTTGTTATTCTTTCGTAGGAATTGTTTCTCTTTGAACATATTATCTTTTAATAAATAGATCTACAAGATATGTACATAAACTATGTAAACATGGTATGTACAAGAATTATGAAGAATATTGTTACCTTGTCTTAGAAGAAGAAGTATGTTTTATCATGCTTGGCCTTCTTTGAGGGTTCCCATTCTTCGACAACTAATGCTTCGTGTGTTTCCTTCCTTTTCTTTAACTCGAGACAATGATTCTTGTAGCGACCATAATTTTGACAGTTGAAGCATTGTATTTTTGACATATATTTCTGTTGATTTGGTTTCTTCTTTGAGCCAAACTTCTTTTTATTCCTGAAATCTTTGAACCTTGTTGCGAAAGCTTGATCATCGTAGTTCTTTTGGGGTTTCTCTTTTGCACTAATCCTTGATTCTTCTTGTGCACAGCAAGTCCAAATTTCTTTAAATGTGGGATACTCCTTCCTTGTGTTCATGCTTGCGGAAAATGCATCCCATGTCTTGGGAAGACCATTGAGTACTATATTTACCAGGTCCTTCTCTGAAATGATTTCTTCAATAGCTTGTAGTTGATCTCTTAACTGAGATATTCTCATAAAGTATGATCTTATGATGTCATCATCATTCATTTTCATGTCACAAAGCTCATTCTTCAAACTCATTACTTGTCCAATGTTTCTGACTGAGAAGAGGTTAGTTAGGGCATCGTACATCTTCTTAGATGAGTCAATCTGGGAGATGTAGCATATCAATTGGTATTTTATAAAGTCCATGTTGTCCCTTGACCAGGTTTGGTGGAAACATTGGTCTTGTTTGACCAATTTTTGGGACTTCAACAGGCTGTTCGAAGACGAAGCACCCAAGCGAAGCGGAGATCGCAGGATCTCGCCCATTTTTCAGGCTTTTTTGGCTCTTAGGGTTTATGTAACAGGTATGGGATGTCGGCCCATGGGTTTACCTATGCTTAGGGCCCTTTTTTGTAATGTATAAATAAGTAGCTAAGGATGTAAGAAGTAGTTACATTTACTAGAATCAACTTAGTGCAAGTGATAGATTTGATCCAATTCGGGGAAGGAGGATCTGGCGAGGTGCGCGCAGATCTCCTGTCCTTTGCATAGTTGGCTTTGTGGCTTGGTGCATGTAAGAAGATTGGAAGAGAATAACAAAGAAGAAGAATATTTTGTGGGCGTAGCCCCACACTGGGGTGAACCACATATATCCTGTGTTATTGTGCTTTGTGCAATGTGTTCATCGTGTTTATGTTATATTTTCTTAGTGCATTGTTCTTGATGTGTGATAGGTAGATCCATTGATGCTTAGTTCCTGATATATGAATAAATACTAGATCTGCTCTGATGCTATGTGATAAATGATTACATGTGCTTAATCTTGATTACTACTGCGTTGATCTACACTTAGGGTTAATTTGCGATGTGAATAAGAATCATAACTTAAGACATATTGTTGGTTAAGTGATATGTTAAGGTGTTGTAATCACAGATCTATGTCCTAGCTAGGTTGTAGACACCTAATTCCTGCAACCCCCCCTGCCTCTACCTCAGGTGAGACTTCATCTGCTTCGTAGGTGTTGTCAAAAGGGCCAGTAGTTAGGGTTTTCTTGGTACGTTGTTGAAGCGTTGAACCCTAGGTATTCCCCTGTGCCAACAAATGGTTCTGTTGACGGGACCTGAAACTGTGCTTGCTGGGAACTGAAGAAAAGAGAAATCTTTGTGCATATATATGTTGTTGTAGTGCGCAGTATTCTACTTGACTTGTGAAGCTCTGTGCTAAAAAGAGAAGTTTGATCTGAAGAAAAGAGGTAATATCTTAAATATTTGTGCTCTGGTAAAGGTAAGACAAGTGGAAATGTTTTCTTCGAAAGTATGAATTTAGGTATGTTTGATAGATTTTTTCCTAGTCTAAAAACTAGGGCACAGCTAGAATAAAGAAGATTTTATATGAATAAATTTGATAGAGATAGTGAAAGATATTTTATTCCTATGCATAGAAATAATTTTTGGACTAACAAGTGGATGCAGGACCCTAGAAAGAATGTTTGTAGATTCCAAGTCCATCACTTTGATCCTAGTGCGTAGTATAGAAAAGGTTGGGGATCGTTTAAAAGAAAGAGAGGATTGACATTGTGTTATAACTGCAGAAGTCTGGGACATCTTGCTAAGGAATGCCCTGGTATAGGTCCTATTTGTCTTTGTTTTAAAGCTATTGGTCACGAGTGGATTTCAAGCATCCCCCTCGACTGGACATCGATCTATGCCATCCCGAACCGTGGCGGAGAAAAGAATCAAGCACCACGACGATCTGGCGAACGCAAAGCAGATCCCATCGGTCTTGCCTGACTACATCCCTCCCTTGGATGGTGCATGTTAGCACATAATATTGCATGAGGGGTTTTTTCCTATGAAGTTCCCTCTTTGGTGAAAAAGTGGCAAGGAATGGGTCAAAAACCCACTTATCCTAAGTCAAGGGTGCATAAGCGCTCTGGATTATGCAGCATGCAGATCTGGGTGGTCAAAATATGTGCACCTAGATCTTCGATCCATATTCAATTCTGTAACCCCCTCGTCATTCTACCTTTAATGGGTGGGGGGGGTGTCTGATATGACAGTTTTCCAATGCGCAAATCTAGAGGGTCAGGCGATCAGCACCCAAATCTACGATTGAGGTCCCATTCCAGACACCCCCCACCGTTCTACCTTTAATGATGGGGGGAGGTCCGATATGGGCGGTTTTCCAGTGTGGGCCCCTTTGCTATCATGGAGCCTCCCCCTTGCGTCTCCCCCCCTCTTCTTGCCACCTATGTTCCACTAGGCCTCCTATCCACCAGTCACATCACTCACTTCCCCCTTTGTCTCGTTATGCCACACTTGCCTTCCACTCACCCTCGTGGCATATCTTTTTCTATTTCACTCCCTCTTGTCTTCCCACACCTTTCCCTCTCCCGACCACGTCATCTCGTTATAAGAGATGTGTTCTCCCTTGGAAAATCACATCCCACCATCGTATCTCGGTGGCCCCCACAAGATCTGCCACATCCATCCACTGGCCTCTCCTCATCTCACTTCCACACCTAGTATGCCAAATCACCCCTGCGTGGTCACCGCTCATCTGTCGCTTCCTGTCAGGTGCCCCAGTATTTACGTCTACCTCCACATCTTACCATGAAGTCATTTAGTAGATCAAGGTGGCAGCATGAGAATACCTCCACGTCCCAAAGGTGTAGAGTTGACCAAGGCCATTTCCAATCACAAGGAAGCAGTTATTGAAGCAGTTGGTGGTGGGTGGACATCGTTTCCACAATAAATGGAAAGCCCAGGAGAGGACTGTTAGCTTGTCAACTCCTTGTAGGCATGTTCTGGAACACGGTGGCGTCTGACCGAAGTGCACAAGGGTCCAGAGACTGCATGCACAGTCTTCCAATAAACATGCAAATGCAATGCCTTCAATGCAATAACTTGAGGCTGTTGTTGGGTTTGGCTCCAAGTATAGGAAGGAATTTGTTTTCCATTTTTGGATCCATAGTTGGTAGAGTTAAGCTCCCTGTTGTATAGTTTTAATGAAGCACTAGTTTTCCCTGGTTATGTATCTATATGTGAAATTTCTTGTCTAATGACATTCAGCTTCTTATTCCATCTGGTTTCCATCTAATGTTGAAAGAGTTTATGATTGACTGATTCACATGAAGCATTGTGACAATGTTACATAAATGTTTATGGTAACAATTTCATGATTTCTTTCAATGTTCTTGTGTTTAAATTTTTCCTCTTCGGGTTGTTGAAAGCTTGATGCTCACAGCAGACCTTTTCACTTTCTCACAAATGTCTTCCTTTCGCTCACCTTTACTACAACCTACTGACTGAAGTTAGATTAATACCTCACCTGTCCATGCATAGCCTCAGTCCAGAATTCTAAGTTAAAATGACATTCTATTGAGTTTACTCCCAGTCGATCACCCTTTTATAAACCAATCATGACATAAAACGAATGGGAATCAGGCTCTGCTCCTGCTGCAATCAAGGACTGACTTCTGATGCGAACATTTCTGGCACCATTGCCGAGGATGAAGTTGAATATTTTCCCTAGGATTGAACGACATTGAGTCTCTAATTCTGAAGGTGCATTAGACATCAGAGCCCTCCAAGATTGCTACTGTGCACCTGGCGACTCCATTGATGCGAATCCACTGGTGACTCCATTGATGCGAATCCACTGGTGACTCCATTGTTTCAGCTATGACTCTTAAGAGGAAAACACACAAGTTCCACTCCACATCTACCTCTAGCACAACTGAAGCTCCCTAAAAAGAGCCACATTGTAGAGATTTAGTTTTAGATGGTGAACTGAAGATGGACACATTGTTTTGACTCATTATATTTCACCATGGCGACTCCACTGTGCAGAATTTGTTGGCGACTCCATTGAGAGAGACAAATCAAAGGGCTATGGAGGCTATCCTCGACAAGTGGTTTTCCCCCTTCAATTTATCAGCCATAGCTAGTTATCCCCATCTAGTGTCACCTATAAATGAATGGGATGACTATCTTTCGAGGTTCAAAGGCAGCGAGCATGATCATCCTGGTGAGCATTTGTTTAATTTTCATATATGCATGCTTGAGCACAACTTTGTTCACCGGGATGTCTTGATGAAGATGTTCAGGTTCTCATTGGAGGGAGATGTCCATCAGTTGTTTTACTCCCTGCCCCCTGCTACCATTTCCTCCCTAGAGCAATTTCACATGGCTTTCAACGCTCACTATCAGAAGTTGTATCCCTCTAAGTTAATTTGTCATAGTTGATGTGAGGGATACAATGATTTCACTCAAGATATAGATAATTCAGAAGCAGGTTGTGAGGATGATGGAGATGACTTGGATCAGAGATCATTTCATTCTCTTCCATGTTCATCTGCATTGGATGAAAGAAGTGTTTGCTTCCCCGGTGAGGAAAGTGCAGAGAATGAGCCTGTTATGGAAACTAATTTTATTTTCAGTCCTTTCCCTCAAAAGCCTAGATATGAGCAACCTATTTTTGAATGATATGGCGATGCAGAGGATATTCATGTCCCTGAAGCATATTTTTTTGGGTAGCATGGTTTATGATGAAGAAATTATTTCAAACACTAACCAGGAGCATCCCATGTTTGATGAATATCGTAGTGAAGAAGAGGAGGGGATAGATATGCAGCTATTCTCATCCCCAGTAATCATAAATGAGCAGTTGGATAAGGAGAAAGAACCAGCCATTGTTATACATTAGGATATTCTGTGCCATCAACTAGCAGATGTGATCGGAGTAGACCAAGGAAAAGTGGATCAGCTGCCTGCATCAAATTTTCACTCATCCATGCTTTCCATGGACGTTCGGCCATATGGGAGCATCTATGAAATAGAGAAAACTTAATATTACCATCCTAGTAAGTTTTGTCACATTTTTTATGACCCCATAGGGGAGTACATGGGGTTGCATTTTTTCCTTGTATTAACGCCTCCCAACATTATTTTATCTTCTGCACTGGGAGGACCATTGAACACTATTACCAATATGTTGTCACCATTCCATTATCCCTTGATCGGTGATAGAATAAATAAGTCTTCAATTAGGAGGTTGTTTGAATGGCTCTGGTGGAAGTATGCTTTCACCTAGCTCTTTGTAAATATCACTTAGCTTAGTTTTTGTACATAAATATTATTCCTCCGGAGCATGTGTGTTTTCTTCCTATTCTGTAAATAGAGTAGTTCATATTTTCAGTAGGTTCTTTTCGGCATAATATCTCATAGCATGACTCCACAACCCAACAGCAAGGCACTAAATCTGCAAAATAGTTCTTGGCATCTTACAGGGAGCAAGCCATCCCCCATGGAGCCTAATGTTAGCACATAATCTTGTATGAGGGGTGTTTTCCTATGAAGTGCCCTCTTTAGTGAAAAAGTGGCAAAGAATGGGTCAAAAACCCACTTATCCTAAGTCGGGGGTGCATAAGCGCTCTGGATTATGCAACATGCAGATCTGGGCGGTCAGAATATGCACGCCCAGATCTTCGGTCCAGATTCAATTCCGGACCCCCCTCGTCGTTCTACCTTTAATGGGTGGGGGTCCCCGATATGATAGTTTTCCAATGCGTGAATCTACAGGGTCAGGCAATCCACGCCCAGATCTACGGTTGAGGTCCCATTCCAACCCCCCCGTCGTTCTACCTTTAATGGTGGGGGGGGTCTGATATGGGAGGTTTTCCATTGTGGGCCCCTTTTCTATCGTGGTGTCTCCCCCTTGCATCTCCCCCCCTCCTCTTGCCACCTATGTTCCACTAGGCCTCCTGTCCACCAGTCACATCACTCGATTCCCCCTTGTCTCATTATGCCACACTTGCCTTCCACTCACCCTCATGGCATATCATTTTCTGTTTTACTCCCTCTTGTCTTCCTACACCTGTCCCTCTCCCTACCACGTCGTCCAATTATAAGAGATGTGTTCTCCCTTGACAATCACATCCCACCACCGTATCTTCGTGGCCCCCACAAGATCTGCCACATCCGTCCACTGGCCTCTCCTCGTCTCACTTCCACACCTAGTATGCCAAATCACCCCTGCCTAGTCACCGCTCATCCGTCGCTTCCTGTCAGGTGCCCCAGTCTTCACATATGCCTCCACATATTACCATGAAGTTGTTTAGCATATTGAGGTGGAAGCATGAGAATACCTCCATGTCCCAAAGGTGCAGAGTTGACCGAGGCCATTTTCGATCCCAAAGAATCATTTATTGAAGTGGTTGGTGCTGGGTGGACATCGTTTCTACCATAAATGGAAAGTCCAGGAGAGGACTTTCAGCTTGTCAACTCCTTGCAGACTCGTTCTGGAACATGGTGGCATCTGACCAAAGTTCACAATGGTCAAGAGACTACATGCACAGTATTCCAGTAAACATGCAGATGTAATTCCTTCAATGTAGTAACTCAAGGTTGCTGCTAGGTTTGGCTCCAAGTATATGAAGGCATTTTTTTCCATTTTTGGATCGATCGTTGGTAGAGCTAAGCTCCCTGTTGTATAGTTTTAATGAAGCACTTCTTTTCCCTGGTTATGTATATATATGTGAATTTTCTTATCTAATGATAGTCAGCTTCTTATTCCATCTGGTTTCCATCTAATGTTGAAAGATTTTATGATTGACTGAGTCACATGAAGCATTGTGATAGTGTTATATAAATGTTTATGGTAATGCTGTCATGATTTATTTCAATGTTCTTGTGTTTAAATTCTTCCTCTTCGAGCTGTTGAAAGCTTGATCCTCATAGCAGACTTTTTCACTTTCTCACAGATGTCTTCCTTCCACTCACCTTTACTGCAACCTACTAATTGAAGTTAGATTAAGACCTCACCTGTCCATGCATAGCCTCAGTCCAGAATTCTGAGTTAAAATGATATTGTATTGATTTTACTCCCAGTCGATCACCCTTTTATAAACCAATTGTGACATAAAACTGATGGGCATCAGGCTTTGCTCCTACCGAAATCTAAGAGTGACTTCTGACATGAACGGTGCAGTCAGTCGTGACAACGTCCCATGGTATTTCAAGTGTGCACTCATCACTGTGTACCTCCCAAAAGGGATATGCACAGTCGGACCGCAGTTGGGACTAATCCCAATGCTCAATATAATCAATTTCAACCTTGGCGAGGGGAAGAATTATGCAATGCTCGCACCACATCGCTACCTGACGAACATGACTAGAAAGAAGCCCAAGATAGTTCCCCATCCATGGATTAAAGAGATCGCACGGTCGACAATCTTAAACGTCATAAAGATCCCCCACTTCGACAGACATCAGGAGGTTAACACATCCGTTAAACTCCTCTTGTTGTTCTACCATGGTGGGTATCTTTGGTTGGATAGGCGCATCATTGTGGATCTCACATTGATCCACCTGATCACTAGCTTGAGTATGTAAAGACCAGACCCTCACTAGTTCTACCCAGGAAAGACATCAGATCGCTCCTTGGCCCAGTGCATCAAGGAGGTGTATGGAGATGTGGAGAAAGGGAAGAGAGGCTACAAGGTAGCCTCCATCCAGGATGGCATAGTGCACCTAGCTTGTCATCTGATAATGGGAAAGCTCGTCAAAAAGAACCGCCCTACGTAAGTAAAAGGATTCGTAGTCGTTCTTGCAGTGAAGTGCGTCGAAGGGATGTACATGAAATGGGAAAGCTACCTTGTCAATGAATTTTAGAAGGACTATTGTGAAGTGCAGGACCAAGGCTATGATTTTCACTTCAGCTAGTTACTGATTCTCTTTACATTTGTCTCTTGGGAGATGTCAGAGGGAGCGACATTCCCAAAAGTCGAGCCATCAGAACCACTAGTTGCACATCATTGTGGATCCCACACTGATCCACCTGATCACCAGCTTGATCATGCAAGGACCAGACCCTCACAAGTTCTACCCAGGAAATACATCAGATCGCTCCTTGGCCTAGCGCATCAAGGAGGTGTATGGTGATGTGGAGAAAGGGAAGAAAGGCTACAAGGTAGCCTCCATCCAGGATGGCACAGTGCACCTAGATTGTCAGCTGATAATGGGCAAGCTCATCAGAAAGAACCGCTCTACACAAGTAACAGGATTCGTAGTCGACCTTGCAGTGAAGTGTGTCAAAGGGATGCAGATGAACTGGGCAAGCTACCTTGTCAATGAATTAGAGAAGGACTATTGTGAAGTGCAGGACCAAGGCTATGATTTTCACTTCAGCTAGTTACTGATTCTCACTGCATTTGTCCCTTGGGAGATGCTGGAGGGAGCGACATTCCTGAAAGTCGAGCCATCAGAACCATTGGTTGCGCATCATTGAGGATCCTGCACTGATCCACCTGATCACCAGCTTGATCATGCAAGGACCAGACCCTCACTAGTTCTACCCAGGAAAGACATCAGATCACTCCTTGGCCCAGTGCATCAAGGAGGTGTATGGCGATGTGGAGAAAGGGAAGCAAGGCTACAAGGTATCCTCCATCCAAGATGGAGCAGTGCACCTAGATTTTCAGTTGATAATGAGTAAGCTCATCAGAAAGAACCGCCCTATGCAAGTAACAGGATTCATAGTCAACCTTGCAGTGAAGTGCGTCGAAGGGATGTAGATGAACTGGGAAAGCTACCTTGTCAATGAATTAGAGAAGGATTGTTGCGAAGTGCAGGACCAAGGCTATGATTTTCACTTCAGCTAGTTACTGATTCTCACTGCATTTGTCGCTTGGGAGATGCCAGAGGGAGCGATATTCCCGGAAGTTGAGCCATCAGAACCATTGGCTGTGAGGTTCACCACCTTGTGGTATACGAGCGACATGGAAAAGAAGTGGCAATAAAATGTGGTGTTCCATGCATACTACCTACAGCTCAAGCATGTCATTTAATCATTCCCCCAAATGACCTCGAACACCTTGCATACATACAAGACACTAGCAAAGTTCCACGCAAACAGACACTTCATTTACATCACTGCGTGCAGGGACAAAAGCAAGGAGGATTTGCAGTCCTACTACAAATTGATCGACGAAGACATGGAGGAGATAACCAAGGAATGGCTAGCTGAAATCCTTGTACCAGTCACGCAGACTGAGCTCTCTGACCCTGACAACATCAAAATCCCTTTAGTCACCCCGAACAAGTATGACGGGCCAAGTAGCACAAAGAGAAAGAGTAAAAAGGAGGAAGTGCAGAACGTACACAGTGAGGAAAAGAACAACACATCGAAGAAAACTATGTCTTACTCACTTATAGGAGGAGGAGGCTGTTGGATTACTGAGAGGGGGAGTGAATCAGTAATAACGTAATTATAATCCTTTTTCTTCAAATGTTATATCAATGTAGAATTATTATCCAATAATGAGCAGTAATAAATAAGCAATCAAACACATGCACAGTACACCAGTGTTTTATGTCG
>SNQJ01S0093857.1:2355-21543 GCA_010110895.2 Picea sitchensis | reverse complement strand
GTTGACATCAATGACAACCAACCTTAATCAACAATCTCCCCCTTTGGCATTGATGGCAAAACTCTGATGCAACACTGAAATCATATCACTCATGCTCCCCCTGAAACCATGCATGTGTCCTCTGCATCTGATAAATCTCTCCCCCTCTGTCATCAATGGCAAAGGTATCTTTCCATCTGGGGTTGCTCCCCCTGACAGACTGTCCTCTTATGGTGCTTCCTTGTGTTTACATCAAACACTATTGGGTCTATTACCCAAACCTTTGTGCTACGGGTCTTTCTTCAAGGGTTGACATCAATGACAACCAACCTTAATCAATAGAGGCGACGAAGTAAACCAAAAGGAGGAAGGGGAAGAAGACAAGAAAGATAAGGGAAAAGTAACACCATCGAAGGATCGCCTTACAGAGGCTGAAACATCCAAGAAAATGAAGGTTTCTCTGTAGAAACCCTCTGCGCGGAAGAAATCACAAGCCACTAAGCCTCAGTCGTAGAACATGCTCACAGTGGATGATATCCAACTCATCATCACAGCTATAGAATATTCCTCAAAACATATCCTATAGAGACATGAAGCCAAGGAAGAAACAATGTATGATGGGATTGAAAAGGAACTGAAAGACAGCCAGCAAGCCATCCAGTCGAGTCATGCAATGTCTACTCTACCACCCTTAGTAGAAAGTGTAGAATTGGGGGATGAGCCTACCCAATCACATAGATTAGAAAATGCAATAGAGACCTAAATTCGTCGAGTCCAAGAAGAAAAGGAGTAGGCCACAGAGGCCTTGAAACAAGAAAAGGAGGAGATCCTAAAGCAACTTCAGGTTGCGCAGCAAGAGAATGATGACCTCTGAGCGAAGTTCGAAGAGGACAAAGAGAAAATCCAGAAAGAGAAAGACTAGCTACTTGCAGAGAAGACTATCGTTATAGAGGCAGTGACTAGAGCACTTCGCTCTATTTCAGTCTTGGCACAGATGGAAAAAATGATAGCTGAGAGACAAGTGGGGAATCTCGTTGAGGCCATTCAACAACTTCAAGCAAGAGTAGTAGAGCTAGAAATTCAAGCAGTGCCTAGCACTTTATAAGAATTAAGAGATCAGAGGGAAGAAATTTCCAGAAGCACAGTAGAAATAATCAGGGTGTTGGCCACAGAATGTAAGAAACTAAGTGGCGGAAGTGCGCATACCTATGAATGCCTTGTAGAAGACACGAAGCTGAGGATATTGGAGGCACAGCTCCAGGAGGAGAAGTAGCAGACGTTGACTATGAAAGTGCATCTAAATATACTTACGGCTGTGGAAAAGATGAAGAGGTCATAGGAGCAGTGCACAGTTCAATAGTAGGTCACTTCCATCTAGAGAAGAGTTATGGAGGTGATACAAAGACTCCATCCAAGATAGGATGAAGCATACACACTTTTTGAAGAGATCAAGGGACAAGGATCACAGTTGGAACAGATGGTTGTGACAGTGGAACAATGCCTGGCAGGGCCTGTCACCGAGAAACTAATTCAGGAGTTCGTCGAGAAGGAGGCTCTAGCGAAGCAGCAAGTTGAGGTAGCTTGAGTTAAGCTTGAGGCCTTCGAAGCAGTGTTTCCCAGATCGGAGTGACTCGCGATGAGTCACAGGTGAGTGTTGGGGGCCTGTTGTCCCTTGACTAGGTTTGGAGGAAACATTGGTCGTGTTTGACCAATTTTTGGGACTTCGACAAGCTAGTTGAAGACGGAGCACCCAGGCAAAGCAGAGATTGCGGAATCTTGCCCATTTTACAGGATTTTGGGGCTTTTAGGGTTTATGTAACGGGTATGGGATGTTGGCCCATGGATTTACCCATGCTTAGTCCCCTTTTTGTAATGTATAAATAAATATCTAAGGATCTAATAAGTAGTTACAGTTACTAGAATCGTCTTAGTGCAAGTGACAGACTCTGTAAGGCTTTGTGCTTTGATCCAATTTGGGGAAGGAGGATATGGAAAGGTGCGTGTAGATCTCCTATCCTTTTCAGAGTTGGATCTATGGCTTGGTTCATGTAATAATATTGGAAGAGAATAATAAAAAAGAAGAAGAGTTGGTGGACGTAGCCCCACACTAGGGTGAACCACGTATATCCTGTGTTATTGTGCTTTTTGAAATGCATTCATGATGTTTATACTATATTTTCTTAGTGCACTATTCTTGATGTGTGATAGGTAGATCCATTGATGCTTAGTTCCTGATATATGAATAAATGCTAGATTTGCTCTAATGTTATGTGCTAAATGATTAGATGTACTTAATCTTGATTACTACTACATTGATCTACACTTAGGGTTAATCTGCGATGTGAATAAGAATCAGAACTTAAGACATATTGTAGGATAAGTGCTCCGTTAAGGTGTTGTAATCATAGATTTGTGTCCCAACTAGGTTGTATATACCTGAGTCCTACAACCCCCCTGCCTCTACCTCGGGTGAGACTTCATCTTCTTTGCAGGTGTTGTCAAAAGGGTCAGTAGTTAGGGTTTTGTTGGTGCATTGTTGAAGCATTGAACCCTGGTTCTACCCCTGTGCCAATAGTCCCTTATGATACTCATGGCATTGATTCCATTGTCTTTGAACTTCTCCATAACTGCAACGTTTTGTGGTTCCTTCTCTTTTCCTTCTCCGAACTGTGGTTCCACGATCTTTCCTTTCACGATATCCAACACTTTATTCTTGGCAAGGATGAGGTCAATCCTTTTCTTCCATGCTCTGAAGTTAGAAGCCCCTTCTAACTTGTTTTCTGACTTCATAGAGTAAGTCATAATTTCTTTGACTTGGTCAACCCTTGATTTTGACCAAAAAATCAAACTTGATGTCTTACCTTGTTGAGAGTACCAGGAGATGCACTATGCTAGGACACACTAGTCTATCCAGAAATTAGGTCAATCTCTTCACTTAAGGTGCCTCAATAAGAGGGTTAGGGTTCATTGTTTCCACAAAGACTAGTTGCAACTGCAACTGTAGCTGAGAAAATCCTCCCAATCTATCTTCCAACGGTGAGACTATTCGAAGATAGTGTGGGCCCATAACCTGTTATAAAGTAATGGATGTGCCCATTTAACCATAGACAATATAACAATATTGTCACCCAACCATAGGCCGAAGCCACCCTCGAGCACCTTAACCTTGACAGAGAATGATTCTGGAAGCAAACCAATATCCAACCAAGGCTAATGCATCAAGCAAAGATAACCAAGACTAATCAAAAGCTCCAACCATAACCAATAGAAAGTATGAGCCTAAACCAGGAATACAGATTGCAGAAGCTTTCGGCTGCAGCTTCTCCCCAAACTTGCGCACTTCGTCCCAACTGAAATTTGAAGTTGTGTGTACAAAATGAGGTCTGGCTATTTGTATTTATACTGTTTCCTAAGCTATATATGTTGAATTATCATTATGGAGGATAAACACTTAATATTAATTATTTCCTTGAGACGACTTGTCTTCTAGGGTTAAGTTTAATGCTTTAGGGTTTCTTCTTGCTTTCTAGAATATTCTATTCTCATCAGGGTTACACGTGGAGGTAAATACCTCCCGCAGCTACCATAATATTAATAGGGTGCCTATAATAGCTTGATGGGGCTATGAATTAATGATGAGAATGAGGTTATAGGATTGCAATTGATATTTCTTGTTGAGAAAATGGTTCAAGATCCTTGAGAATTTTGTTGGGAGATGTTCCTAGACAAATGTGTGCACTAGATCCCTAGAGGGAAGTCAGAAGGCTCGAGGGACTATGTGGCAAAGAAGGGAGATCCCATTCCTGAGATTGTGTAGGTTGAGGGGAAAGAGGGGTTTTGGGCTACTAAGTGTGGAGAGTGGGCATCCAAGAGGGCCAAACCTCCTTGTGGACTCATAGCCTCAACTAGAGGGTGGCTTGATGTTGAGAGAACATGAATAGCAATGCCTATGGCTAGGAGTAATGTCTCTTGTATGAAACCAATTGTTTTCCCCAATAAAAGATAAGTTTTATGTTGTGGTTTCTATGTTAATTTTCATGGTTTAATGTTTATCGAATGTTGTTGATTATGTGTAAATAACATGCATTCATAAGTTTTATTATGTTGTTAGATGCATGAGTAAATTTTATGTGTTTGTTGCCAGTGTAATTTTATTTGCATTAGGGAATTTAAATATGATTTTAGTAGGTGGGTTCATTCCATTTTCCCCATTGATACCCCTTTCGTTTTCCTCTCTTATGAGATTATATCCCCCTCACTCTTTAGAAACCTTTTTGAACCTTTAAACATGTTCCCTTTTTACACATGACCTTTAAACATAAATTAAAGTGAACCATAGTAACACATTTTAATCATGGTATCATAAACTTTGTACTAGTATTATTTACAAGGGGTATATTTACAATATTTACTCCACAAAATTGTTATAACTCATTCTAAATGACTTCACACTTGAAAATAATTATGTGTATGTTTCCTATGTTAATTTTATTTGCATTAGGGCATTTAAATTTGTTTTTAGTGGGCGGGTTCATTACATTTTTCCCATTTTTTCTCGTTTCATTTTCCCCTTTTATGAGATTATATCCCCCTTTCTCTTTAGAAACCTTTTTGAAACTTTAAACAATTTTCCTTTTTACACATGACCTTTAAACATAACATAAAGTGTACCATAGTAACACATTTTCATCGTGGTACTTAGGATCATACACACAACATCGTAAATAAATCCTAATTCTTAAATGCATGACCATTCACTAGTTAGAAATTTGTCTTAGGCTTTGTACTAGTTTACTTTTTACTAGTATTGGTATATTTACATTATTTACACCACAAAATAATTATAACTCATTCTGCATGATTTCACACTCAAAAAATAACCATGTCATAGTTTCAGTTATACATGTTCTCATGTAATACATTTTAAGAATCAAACTTGAATTATTGGAACTTACACATGGTCTCTATCATGATCCCACAATTAGTTCATGTGAGAAGTGAATTCAAGTGTTTTGTTGTGAACACCTTTAGTTAGTTCATGGTGGAGCCTAGGCAAGTGAATTGGATCACAATGAAACATGTGCTTAGGTACTTGAGAGTTATAGTGGAGTATGGATTGAGATATCTTGGAGGAGACGGAATGGAGTTGCAGGGATATACAGACTCAGATTGGGCAGGCAGTGTAGTAGACAAAAAGAGCACCTCAGGGTGTTGATTCGGCTTGGGATCAACATCGATTACTTGGTTCAACAAGAAGAAAACTTGTATAACACTCAGTTCAACAAACGTAGAGTAAATTGTATCGAGTATGGCTAGATGTGAAGCTATTTGGCTTCGCAAGTTGCTTTCAGGTTTATTTGATTAGGAGTTGGAGCCTAGGATGATATACTGTGATAATCAGAGTTGTATCAAACTCTTGGATAATCCAATACTCCATGATAGGTCTAAGAATATAGAGATCAAATACCACTTCATTCAATATAGGATCCAGAAGGGAGCAACGAAGCTTCAATTTATTTCCACATATGAGCAAGTTGCAAATATTCTGACCAAACCCTTGGAGAAAGGGAAGTTTGTGTTCTTCAAATACAGACTTGGAGTGGTGAAAAATACCTTCCTCACTAAGATGGAGTGTTTATTCTAGTGGTAGCATCAGACATGTATTTCTGCATAGCTCTATGTGTCTAGACATGTGGAAAACATCCAAATCCTTCTACTCTTGAATTTACTTTAATTAAAGAAATTATTAAAGTAAATTGATTTTATTAATTAATTATGTAAATGATTAATTGAGTTATTTAAGGAAAGTTCTAAAATTAATTAACATGTTTTTAAATCTCAAGTGAGCGTGAGAAGTAATCTCAACTGTCAATCACTTTCGATATTAGAAATAGATTATAACTCACTATTATAAAAGCAAGGCTAGGGTGAAGGAGGAAGACACTTTACACTTGATACTTGTGTTGAGAGAGTCGACATAGAGAGTATTGGATCATGAATGATTGTTGTTGGATATATGGGCTGACCTGGGTTCTACCTTAGTTTTCCAATAAAACACTTTTCACCATCGTCCCTTCTGGTAAACCAGAAGACTACACTGCGCACAGAGTGCACATCGCAGTATCACTCGAGATGGCTTATGGGTGACTACAAGACACATGTGTCTGCAGTCATGGAAGCGATTGGGGATGTTATTCTTACTTCTCTTCTATTTTAACATATATTCTACCATAACATTCATCATATCTCCTACTTTATCCATTCAATGACATACATTTTGCATAATTATACTAGTGTGTGTTGTAAATAAACTCTAACATATGCATTCATTTACCCATTCATTTATTATAAAGCACATAGAAGCAACACAACACACATAAAAACACCATTTTACCATGGTTCACCCCCCTTGGGCTACGCCCACACAGATCTTATGCTTATTTATTATTCCTTATCAAAATAACATTGCACACATTACATCATAGGGTTTAAGAATGTTGAGGTTTACCAGCGTCGCACCAATCTCCACAGCTTGCGACCTGAACCTCATTTACATCTCAACTTTGACTCTATATGAGCTTTGTAGCTCTCAACAAAATACAGACTTCGACTCAAAACTCAAAAGGATGTTCCAAAACTAATTTCTTCACCATAAAAAAGGACACCTCAATATACCTCATACATCTTCTATTTATACTACAAAATGGGTAAAAACCCATACATTATGAATCAAAATCCTTAATTCTAAGTGGAATCAACTTGTCCACTTTCCAACTGCCTTTCACACAGTTGGTCTTCATCCTTGCTTTGAATATTCACTGATCTTCCTTATTTCTTAGCATGCTACTTCATTGTCCCTTTTGTTGTGTTGGTCTTCCTTCTTTTCTGGCACGTGCTACTTCCTTTGGTCCATTCTGCCTCACTTACTACGCTTAACTCCAAACATTTCTTACTCCAACAGGCCCCCAACACTAACATGTGGCTCATCTTAATCCACTCAGGTAGTGTGTGTCTTCTGCACTGATTTCTCCAACTCCTAGAACTGTTTTGCTAGTTCATCCACTTGCTTCTTGGACTATGCACTTTTCTCTGTCAAGGTCTCCAAGACCTATGCTGTGACGTGATCCTTCCACACTTGTATTCTTTTTTAATGCACATGTTCCATCTTTCATTTTTCTGTATCCAGCTCTTCTATCGTCTTTTCTTCTTTCTCTTGCAAGGATTCCATCTGAGCCTATCGTAATTGCTTCTCCTCAACCCATCTTGTTAAGTATTATGTCAATGTAATAATATATCTAGCTCTTGATCTTCTTACTGGTGGATTAATTGGACCTACAAAGTCTACCTCCCATTTATCAAATAATTGTAAAGTTACTTGAGGTATCAATGGAATTTCATCCCTCCTAGATGGTTTACCAACTCTTTTACAAACATCACACTTCTGACAATATTCCTTTGAATACTTATGTACTGTTTGCCACCATAATCATGCACACAATGCCTTCTGCGTGGTATATTTTCCTACGTAGTGTCCTCCAACAATCCCTTTATGCACCTCTGCTAAAATGATAGGCATTTCATGCTTCATCACACATATTCTCAAGATGTTATATGCTCCAAGTTTGTATAAATGACCTATAATCAACTAATTATCTACAACTCTGACCACCAATTTTTTCTTTTGCACAGTAGTAAATTCTCTTGGTGCAAATCCTATACTCAAAAACTCAATAATGTCAGCAAAATACTCATCAGCTATATGTATTGAAAACAATAGTGCATCTGGAAAATTGTCTTCCAAGTTATTGGGTTCTTCTCCATTAGTTATCTTGGATAAGTGATATGTTCCTACATTCAATCTTCCAGGTTTCACCACAACTTCAAAGTCAAATTCTTGGAATAAAAGTAGCCATATGCATATCCTTCCCCCCAACACTAGCTTATTGACTAAATATCTCAGAGCAAAATGATTTGTAAACATATTGAAATGTTTCCCTAACAAGCAATGTCTATATTTCTTCCAAGCATATACCATAGCTAATGCTTCCCTTTCTGCAATGTTGTAGTTTTGTTCTGAATCTAATAAATTTTTTCTTACAAACGTTATAGGGTGATCTATATCACCGTATCATGGTTATGCCAAAATTTCTCCTAATGCTATTGCAGATGCATCCACATGCACATGAAATTCTTTTGTCCAATATGGAAATAATAAAATTGATGCAGTAACCATCTTCTCCTTCAAGATATCGAAACTTTGTTGGCATTCATCATTCCACTGATACTTAGTGTACTTCTTCAACAACTTCTCCATTGGCACAGTAATATGTGCATATCCTCTTATGAACTTCATGTAATACCCTATATGACCAATTATACTCTTTAACTAGCATACTAATTTCGGTGGTGGTAAGTTAACTATGACAATGATTTTAGCAGGATCAACCAGCAGACCCAGTTTACACACCACATGCCCTAACAAAATACCAAAAGGTGCGTTGAAAACACATTTCTTAATATTCAATGAGATCTAACACTGTCTACATCTATCCAACATCAGCCTTAATACTTCAACATGATCCTTAAATAAAATAAACACTATCCAATCATCTAAGTAAACTTCTAAAAACTTATGAATAAAGTCCTTAAAGGCTGCTACTACTACTATTGAAAAAATTGTTGGTGCATTCTTCAATCCAAATGGCATAAATGTATACTGAAATGATCCCCACTCCATAGAAAATGTAGTATTGTGTCTATATTATGGTGCTATCCTAATATGATGATATCCTGAAAACCCATCTGTAAATGAATAAGCATCTTGACCTCCTACATTCTCCAAAAATTCATCTATAAATAGGGTAGGAAAAGGATCATGTAGGCAAGCATCATTCAATTTTATCAAATCTACAAATATCCTAATCCCTCCTTTCTTTTTTTCCTGCACTACCATAGGACTGATCCATTATGATTCTTCCACATATTTTATGACACCAACTTCCAGCATCTTGTCAATTTTTGCCTTCACTTTATCCTTGTATATTGGATTCAATATGTAAGGTCTCTCTCTTATAGGTCTGTCTTCTGGATTCAAGGGGATCTTCATCTCTCCTATCTCTCCTTCTAATCCCTTCATCTATGAAAATTCCACTGGGAACAAGTCATTGTACTCATGCAGTAATCGTGCGATCCTTTCTATTGTTTGATTATCCCAATAGTCTCCAATGCTTGCAATATTTTGGTTTTCTACAATTACAATGTTTACCTTTTTTATCTTCAGGGGTGCAGCATAATATTTTGAATATAGATTTGGTCCTTCTACTTCCCTTTCTCCTTCAACTTCTGGGATCTTCATATTGCACGGTTTATCCTCTGTTGGATCTTCTTCTTCTGTGATGTGAAAATTGTAGCAATTGTTTAACTATTTGTCTAGCCTGCTTCTGGTATGTTGGGACTATTTCAAATTTTGGTTCTTCAAATATCCTATCTCTTACCACTTTCAACGATGTATCTATCTCTAGACTTTCATGCTCAAATTCAAATGTAAATATGAAATTTTGTTGTATCTCTTCCCTGTTTGCAGTTTCTCTACATTGTTCATGTTCTATGTACCAATTCTTTGGAATTCCTTCTAATGTGTGAATAAAATGGTGTGGCCATTCTTCTAGTGGTAATAATATCCATTGAACCATGCACTTATCTACATGTTCTTGAGCTTTTCCAAATCCCTCATATTTCTCCTCATATCTATGCTCCTGCTATACATTGAATCTGATGCGTAGTAACCTCTTGCACTGAATCCAATTGTTGATCTTCTCCTTGTGTGTACCCCACCAACGAAAAGGTGTAGCTTTCAAAGAAATATCTAATACTGGTAATATATAACTTTCTAATACCTCTAATTAAAACTTCATTAAAAATTCTTCTAAATCATTCAGACCATAAAAATTAGTAGGTTCTCTTACCTCTTAACCAATCCATCTCAACGCACGCGTCATTATCGCATCATCTAGTAGATAATTCATGTATTCATTGTGCCAGTTATCTAGTCATGTGTCATAGTCTGAAGCACAGTAACTAATACTCCTCCAACTGAGCATGTCATCTGTAGTTGGGTTGATATAATCCTCTTCGTGCATGGTAGTTCTGTACAACTGGTTCACATATTCTGTAAGAATATTGTTTGTCATAGGTTCCACATATCTTCCTCCTTCTGAAGGATCCAATGGCACAATAACTCTGTATTCTCTAGATTCAAAGTTCATATTCCTTATCTTCAAGTTAATAATAGTTTGGTTATCAAAGGCCCAATCCATACCCAACAACGAAGGATATGGAGAAGTATTATCTACTATGTCAATGACTTTAAAGTCTGCCATGGTGCACACACCATCTATATCTACTTGAATTCCTTTCAATATTACAATTGGCACCACTCTATGTTGATTTTCCAACTTTAATTGAATGGGTGAATACCCCACCTAAGGTTCTCCCATAACTTCCAATGTCTTCTTTGGCAGAACATTGAATTCAGATCCTAAGTCTAGTATGATATCCCCCATATTGAAATCTCCAATGTTTTCATTCAACCTAAATTCCCTACTTGTTCTTCTCTTCATACAGACCTGATTCACTCTTTTCATCCCTTCTTCCCAAGAATTACACTTTCTAACAAACTTTGCAGTACTTGTAAAGAATTTTTATCATTCAACAATTTTACACATGACCCCAAAAAGTTTCTTAAGTTACTTACTCGCTCTAAAGGTTGCTCTTTGTTGGTCTGATCAAATAATGGAGGCATGTCATACACTTGTATCTTATCTTCTGGTTTTTTCCTTGAAGTAGACACAATATTTTCTTTCAAAACCTCCTGCCTAGCCTCTTTGAATATCTCTTTCTCTTTGTGCGCATCAAAATTTTGTTCAGGTGTAGTATTCTTCCTGAACCATTAGTATTGATACTGATCTTTCTTTGTTGCATAGTCTCCTATATTGGCTCCTCCTCTAGTAACTATGTTGATATTATTACCATCCTCTTCTCTATTTTCCACATCAATCCATTGTACGTTCTGATTGCGTTGGTTCCTCTTGTCCTATATCTTCACCAGAAGTGTTGGATAATCTTTTGTCTCATGGTCTATTGCACAAAAATACATACATGTCGTAGGTGGTTGTGGGTAGTCTCTTGCATAGTGCCCTAGTTTTTGACAATTATGAAAAACTATTGGTACTCGACCTACTCCAAAGCCTCTTCCTCCACGACCTCCTCCTCTAAATCCTCCTATGCTTCCCTAATTATCTATGTGTGGTGTATTATACTAAGGTCCCTGATTATGTTGCGGTTTCGCATTGTTGTACTATGGTGGCATTGCACACTATTTTGATGTTGCTCCAAACTGTTGTGCATTGTTGTATTGCAGTTATGCTTGAATTTGTTGCATGGGATTATACTATGGTTTTTGTGCAATGTTATACTGTGGTTGCTACACAAATTGTCATGTTATATGTTTAGTTTGCACCCTATTTGTATCTGAAATCCTTTCTTTCATCATCTCCAAAGTTATGTAGTTCTTGTCTTCATGTCCAACAAACTTACAAAATTTACAAAATGTACTCTTCAGTACTGTCTGATACTTTTTCATCAAGGGGAAGTGACAGGGATCATTCCCCTATGTTTTTCAAATCTTACACCATGGTTCTCCTGAAGCTAAAGGTTTTGGCATACCCACTTCAATGTACTATGCAAATAATGTACACTCATCCTTATGATGGCCTTTTGTCTTGCACAATGTACACCAGAGATCTTATCTTTTCTCCTTTCCTTTCTTTTGATTTAACTAGAATGTTAAGTTCTTCAGATCTTGTCTCGGCTCTTCCACAGTTAGATCTGTATGCTTGTATTGATTTTCCTCTAATTGTAAAGCTGCTTGCAGAGCCTCAACCTGACTTTGGAATTTATTTTGTCTCAAAGGATACTTCAAGTGTCGCAATATTGAATTAAAAAATAAATGTTTATGTTTCATATCATTAATAGGGTACTTTAACTTACCTTTTAGTCTTTTTAATTTTTGGTCCACCTCCCAGACTGATTCTCGTGGTTTCTTCTTAATCTCTATCATTTCATTCATAAACTAGTATTTTGAGCCTAGTTTCTGAAATTCATTTATTAACTGCCTCTTCTACAATTGTAAGCGCTCCCATTGGATTATTTGTTGTGAGACCCATGTACCGGTCTAATTCATGGTCTCTGAATCTGATTTCCAACCGTGCAACATTTGTATCTCCATATGTAATCTTCTTTGTTTCCCATATCTTCTCACAGATAAACAAATTCTTTTATGGTTCATCTAACTCGTCCCCTCTAAACTCTGGTAACCTAATAGTTGGATATTCTCCTTCCATTGTGAATTTGGTTGTACTACCACCTCTGCATGGTGTAGATACATGACTGCTACTTCTTGAACCTACACTTCTACTTAAGTTTCCACTGGACACTTGTTGGTTAACCAACTTTTCTTCTTCATATGTCTTAGTCACACATGGGGTTATGGGTTCCACACTAATTCGAATCTAAAATGGAGAGCCTTCTTCTACATTGGACCCATGACCTATGGTTTTCCTCTCATATGTGGTGTGAAAGATATCATCAATATACCCTGTGGAGTGTAGATCCTGTACCTCTTCCTCATCGTTGTCCAAGCCCTCTCGCTCAGCTACTGGCCTCTTCTTGTTATTCATCTTATACAAGTAGGCTCATCCGTTGCACGTCAAACATTCTTTCCTTATGATCTCCCTGGTCTACTCATCATCCATCATGATGGGGTCCATTGCTTCCTTCTTCTAGCTATTCTCCAAAGCCTTCTCTATATCTTAGGTCTTCCTTAGTGCTTCCTCCAACTCCCCCATGCGCTCAGAGTGATAAAGTGACCTGATGTACCTCCCTCTGGGTCCCCTCAAGAAATCCTCCTCTACAACAGTATATGACCTTGTTGTGTCTACTGCAAATTCAGTAATAAACCTCGTAGTAATATTTTCTAACCAAAAATCCATTGAGCGCATGAATTGGTTATTAAACCTTCCCAATCGTCCAATGTTCTTAGCAGTCCACTCTAATGGAATAATCTGATCATTCGAATGGGTATCCTTCAACCTCAATAACCACTCATGTAATCACTCTGGAAAGTAACAAAAATATGCTTCATGCAAATTAGTAAACACATACCTATGCATATACTGGCGTGGTGTATAACTGGAACCCTTATCATATTTCTATGTGAACTCTAGTTTATTTGTCTCCAACAATCTTTCAATCTATTTCTTTGAAGGATTCCATGGCTTGGACATCCCTTTCTACCACTGCATCTTCTTCACCAAACCCCTTCTAGGTCGTCCTTCTGAATTCCAACCAGCAACAGAACCATTTGTTGGATATATGGGTTGACCTAGGTTCCACCTTAGTTATCCAACAAAACCCTTTTCACTACGTACAGAGAGCACAACACAGTCTCACTCGAGATGGCTTATGGGTGAGTGCAGGACATAGATTTCTGCAATCATGGAAGGGATTGGGGATGTTCTTCTTACTTCTCTTCTATTTTAACATATATTTTACCATAACATTCATCAGATCTCTTACTTTATCCATTAAATGACATACATTCTGCATAATTATACTAGTGCACATTGTAAATAAACCCTAACAGATGCATTCATTTATCCGTTCATTCATTATAAAGCACATAGAAGCAACATAGCACACATAGAAACAACATTTTACCATGGTTCACCCCCATGGGCTACGTTCACAAAGATCTTTTGATTATTTCTTATTCTTCATCAAAATAGTGTTGCACGCATTACATCATAGGGTTTAAGAATGGTGAGGCTGACCAACATCGCACCAAGCTCCACAACTTGCGACCTGACCCTCATTTACATCTCAACTTTGACTCTATCCGAGCTCTGCATCTCTCAACAAAATAAAGACTTCGACTCAAAATTCAAAACGATGTTCCAAAACTAAGTTCTTCACCATAAAAAGGACACCTCAATCTACCCCATACATCTTCTATTTATACTACAAAATGGGTAAAAACCCTTACATTATGACTCAAAAATTGTTGGTTTAATGCTTTCCTTTACCATCTGAGTTATTGACCCAGGGTTCATGTCTTTTGGGTTTCCAACAAAGCCTCTAAAACTAGCATCCCTCATAGTAAACCAAAAGGCAACATAATGCACAGAATGCATTGTGCAGTCTCACCCGAGATAGCTTTAAATGGGTGGTTGTAAGACTCAGGTGTTTACAACCTAGGATTGAGTATGAGATAGGGGTTTATTATTCAGAGCCATATACTACGGATTGTGATTGCAATCTACTCTTACTCACGGATGTGCATTTATCTTTAACAGTTTATTTCTCGAACAACACAATCATATTCCATAGCAATGTCTTAACTCATTCATTAAGCATAACAATTATTGTTGAAAGCAAACAAAGATATACATGCATTCATCATATTACATAGGTATTACAATGGTTCACCCACTCCTGGGATACATCCACAAAGATTTGGGTCTTGGCTCTTTTATTATGGTAGTTTTTCATTTCCAGCGCCACGCACTTACAATTCCCTCATATGGTAAGATGTGTGTGAGGCGAACTAGATCGCACCAGGATCCACATCCTACAATCTAATCCTTAGATATTCCTTCCCTCCTTTGTTCTTAGCTCAACAGCTTACAAAAATGGTTCATAGAAGTATTACATAACGCATCAACTCATACATAACTATGATAGGGTATTACAAAATCCGAACTAATAGAAAAAGCAAACCAACCTCTCTTTGATACCTGTGTATCTATATTTTTATATATCAGGCTCTTCAGCCATTTACAATGTATTACCAAAACCCTAACCCTACTAACATTAGGTATTTTTTGGTAACCGACCGAAGTGGAAAGAAGGATTATCATGGGAAAGAAAGCGTGCAGAAATGGAAGTAACAGTTGGAAGGTAACACAGCACGCGTGCATGCAAGAGAGCGTGCACAAGGAAGGCGACAGCTGGAGGAAGAATACACATGTGCATGGGAGGAAGACCTAACATTGGTAGGGTTAGGATTTTGGTAATACATTGTAAATGGCTGAAGAGTCCGATATATATAAATAGAGATACGCAAGTATCATAGAGAGGTTGATTCACTTTTGTATTAGTTCATCTCTTGTAATGTTCTATCATAGCTATGTGCGAGTTGATGCGTTAAGTAATGCTACTAGGAACCAAGTTTGTAAGTTGTTGAGCTAAGAATAAAGAAGAGGAGGAAGATCTAAGGATTAGATCATAGGATATGGAGCCTTGTGCGATCTAGTTCGCCTCATACAGATCTTACCCATCAGAGGGAATTGTAAGCACGTGGCGCTGGAGATGCAGAACTACCATAATAAAAGAGACAAGAGCCAAATATTTGTGGACGTAGCCTAGGAGGGGGTGAACCACGGTAATATCTGTGTAATGTGATGAATGCATGTATATATTTATTTTCTTTCAGTAGTTAATTGTTATTCTTAATGAATGAGTTAATGCATTGTTATGGAATACGATTGTGTTGTTCGGGAAATAAACTGTGAAGGATAAATGCACACCTATGAGTAATGGTAGATTGAAATCATTATTCATAGTAGATGGTTCATATTAATAATCCCATATCTCATACCCAATCCTAGGCTGTAAACACCTGATTCTTACAGCCCCCGATTTAAAGTTATCTCGGGTAAGACTGCACAATGCACTATGTGTACTGTGTTGCCTTCTGGTTTACCAGGAGAGTCGATAGTTTTAGAGGATTTGTTCGAAACCCGATAGACATGAACCCTAGGTCAATAACTTAGACATTAAAAGAAAGTAGCTAAGCCAGCAAATGGTTATGTTGCCTTGTTAGAAGGAACAAGAGAGGACTGAGTAGATCAGATAGATTGAACGAGAAAAGAACGAGCGAAACAAGAAGACCAATGAGCCATTAGAAGGGAATGTTGAGACCTTGGAACCCCACAAAAGAAGAAATTGAAGGTTGGTTGAGAACCAAAGAGATAGAGTTTTCCCAGAAAGACAATAGAAACCCTAGAATCAAACCTCGCAAATATCTGGATAAATACGTGTTTACTGATTTACACAAAGCCTTTTTCTGTGATTTTTCATATCTACTACAGGAATGGATACTAAGGTTGAAGGATAACCACATGACGAACTGGATCCGATAGCTAGATTGGACTCAGGTACAGATTCAGCAGCTACAATAGGTGAACAACAAATTAACCCATGCGGTAGACTTTTGGCTTGACAATATTGTGGCAAGTTTCATCACTGAATTTGGAGTTGACACAACAAAGTCTTACAATGCAACAGAGCAAGAATTTCTACATGGACCTAGAGGAAGGTACATTCAATCCTTGTATACTTCTATTAAGATACTGCTATATAACAAAGGTGTAATGACAATGGAATCATACAGCTAAACTTCCATGCATGCATGGGGGAAGGGGGAAACACTGATAGAGAGAGGATAAATGGAAGGAGGTGAGGATAAAGGCAAGAAGGACGAGGAACCCTTGGACCCGATCATGATGGATGACGACCAGCTCAAGTGGATCTTGGCATCATCAAGAAAGACATGTAGTGGAGTACCCTACCAATATAAGATGAATACCAAGAAGAGAGTCATAGCCACGAAAGAAGGCTTGGCGAGAAATGAGGAAGAGGTAGAGGATCTCCGAGCTGTGGAGAAGATTGAGGAAATCCTACACGCAACGTATGAGAGGAAAATGAGAGGTCAAAGAATGGGAGGAGAAGGAAGCCATCCTATCCATATTAATGTCAGTGTGGAACCCATAAACCCATGTGCAACTAATACACCAAAGAGAACACCATCGTTTAGAAAACTGAAGTTAGGAGGAAGTCCGACAGTAAGAAGTACATCTACACTAGGAGAAACAACTAGAGGAGCCAGTTCAGGTAGCACTAGTCAAGTATCTACACCGCGCAGAGGAGGAAGTAGTTCAGTATTCAAAATGGCAGGACACGATCCCACTATCAGATTACCAGAATTTTGAGGAGAAGCAGCAGAAGACCCTGAGAAGCATTTGTTCATTTTTGCAAATATCTGGGAGGAAAAATAGATCACTGATGAAGATACCAAACTTGCGCAGCTAGAGATTACGATAAGAGACTGCACACTATACTAGTACATGAGTCTAGAAACAAACAGTGCCCCTGGGACGAAGAGGACACTGGAAGACATTAAGAAGTTATTGATTAATGAGTTCCAAAAGCCAATCTCAGAGGATCAGTACATGAACGAGATGATTGAGATAAGACAGAAACCAGGAGAGTCTATATGGGAGATTGATCAGAGATTCAAGAAACTAAAGGGAAAACTAAAATACCTTATGACCGAGATGCAGCACCAGCACTTGTTTGTCAACTCACTACTCCCACACTTAAAATATCCCTTATGACAACAGAAATCTCAAATGCAGGCAGAGACTTTGTAGGTAGCCTTGCAAATGGAAGAGAACCAGTACCAATAGACGGACCCCGCTATCGATGAATTGAAGGAGGATTTGAAGAATTTAACATTTCAGTTGAACCAGAATAAGAACAAGGACAAATGAGAAGTTGTTTGGTGTACCACATGCAGGACGGAAGAACACCACAAGAACGAATGTTCAACATTCACATAGTATATGGCTACAGGTATGCCAAATTCACTACCACAGGGAGGATTATGGTGTGAAATATGTAAGAAATCGAGTCATGACCCTTATCACTACATGATGATGTAGAAATACCAGACAGTTCCAAAGAATTCATATTTCACCTTTTGTAAGTAAGTAGGCCACGACGACAAAGATTGCAGAACTATGGAGTTAATGCGAGAAATAGCATCAGATGCATGTAGGGTACAGGCTGAAATGATGACCGGGCAAGCAACGCCACAGTTCAATCAAGCCCCAGATCCATACAATAATGTGCAACAGCAGTACAATACTGTGCAGCAACCATACAATAAAGTGCAGCTGCAGTACAACCTGGCACAGCCCCAGTACAATACCATGCAGTATAATTAGGCACCATAGTATAATGCACTGAGAGGTGACCGAGCAGGCTACCGAGGAGGAGGATGAGCTAGAGGAGGTTTCGGATGCAATAGAGGACCAGTCACATGTCACAAATGTCAGCAATCGGGACATTATGCACGAGAATGTCCACTTCCACCAGCAACTTGTATGTATTGTCGTGCATCGGACCACGAGACAGAGGAATGTCCAACACTACTATTAAATATTCAATAAAAGAGGAACCAGAACAATCAGAATGTCCAGTGGATTTCAGCCGAAGCTAGGAATAATGGAAGAAACATCAATATAGACACTCATGGAGGAATGAAAACAGGAAGTGACGCAATTCGATAGGAACCAGCACAGAACCAATGGGTAAAGAATAACATCGAACCAAGAAATCAGTTTGACACGCCAAAAGAAAATGAGACTTTTAAGGAATCTGGACAAGAATTTCAGAAGGAGGACACGGCGTCAACTTCAACTGTGAAACCATTCAAGGAAGCCCCAGAATATGAGATGTAGCCATCATTGGATCATACCAATGGAATTCGGCCCAAGGGACAAGTAAGTACAGTCAAAGGCTTTTTGCAATCATGCGTGAAATTATTAAGTGATCCTTTTGTTAGCACAAGATTGGTTTATGCCTCAGCTTTGTATAAGTCCTTCATTATTCATTTTGGCAAATGAATATATTGTTATGGGATATTTTATTTATTTTGGGGAAAATTAAATTTATGTTGGGTTATGCCAAATCTCCAATTTCAAGCATTAATCGACATCTCAAGATAACACTAGCCAAAGACACAAGCATTGACAGCACTCTCACTGTTGAAATTACTAATACAACTGAGAGGGGGGGTGAATTAGTTGTATTTGAGCTTAAATAATGTTAAGTCTATAAAAACATTCTTAATCTTTCTTCAAGTGATCATCAACATTATACAGTATATGGACAGTAAAAGTAAAAAGCATCAGTCACACACAAGATATACACAGAGACAAATTTTCACGAGGAAACCCATAAAGAGAGAAAACCTCTTCTTCTTCAAAATGATAGGCAGTCTTTTAAGTTCTGTACATCATCTTTAAT
>SNQJ01S0093856.1:21121-32159 GCA_010110895.2 Picea sitchensis | reverse complement strand
GGGAGATCTAGCCACTGAAAAGTTGCGCTGAGGATGCCAAAGTGATCCTTGAGGAAGGGTGCACTTTTCTAGATGGTTTTGGGGATGAAATGCTTCATCAACAAAAATCCCTAATTTGCATGTATGGCAACAGTGACGTTTTTCACTTTCTCTTGTGAAAGATGCTCTCTTCAGCTTAGCTCTGACACCATGTTAAGGTTTAAGCTATTATTAGAGTTCTTTGCATTTCACTAGATAAAAATAGCATAATATAGGATCACTGAGAAATACGCAATCACAAGAGACACATCATTTATCCTGGAAACCCTCATGGGGGAGAAAACCCAACAAAACTTCCTTATTATAGATAGTCAATACAATGCCAAGAGATAACTCAAACAAATACAAAAATTCCTCTCCCAAGAATGTGCCTCTCTCTCTCTCTCTCTCTCTCTCTTCTCCAACTGCAACTCTGAAACTTGCTCCTCAAATGAACAAGTGAGTGTGTGTCTAAGTGAGGTGCTAGCCTCCTTATTTATACAACTCTGGCACATGTGGAGGTGTCTTTTCACTGGCAGGGTCAACTTCTCAATCTGGGTGGTTATAACCACGTTTAATATATTATGGGGCCGACTTCTTATCCTGCCTTTTACAATTATGTTTTGACCAATCCGCAAAAGGGGATTTGGTCTTTTACAATAGCCGACATTATCAATCCGCAATAGGGGATTGATCTAATGAATAATGCAACAATAATAATTAGAATACACTTTGTAGTTACATTATTTCTACATTTTCCTTACGTCCTATATTGAAGAACTTACCTATTCAGTGCCCTCATCCCCTTGATGTTCCTTTGACTCATGGATACTCTCCCTCTTTTCCTCTAACTAAAGGAGACCTTGAGTTTAAACCTTATGTTTCCCAATTGGAGCCACCCTATAAACCTATATTCCTTGATAATTTGACAATTAATATTAGTAGGTTGACCAACCATGTTGATTACATTATCCTTATTGACCTATGGATGGAGGAGGTTTGCAGAGGTATGAGCCAACGCTAGTATAGTTTGGGCCTTGTTCTTAACAGATATGACCTTGCATGGCTTCATGACTTAACCATGGTTGAAATTTTTCCTAACACCCACATGATGATGGACATATCCTTGTTTTGGTTGATAACAAAACACAAGGTAAGAACTTGAATTGTTGATAAGTTCCTTGTGTGGTCGCATTGTATATTTGATTTCACCTAGCAACCACATCCTTAGTTAGGAAGTAGGGTATGCATGAATAAGCTCCCTGAGTAGTAGTTAGAGTGAATTTTTATTTCCATTCATGCTTTCTTAACATTCTGAGTGTTTCCTTTCTTTCATTTCCTTGATGCCTATTGATTTTTCATATGCATGTATTTTAATTTCTTTTCTTAGACTTAGTGAAAAATTTGATTTGATGTAGTAGTCATTTTTCATCTAATCGAGGTAGTAGATTTTCCCTAGAATTTTACGTACTTTGTTCTTTTCATAGTGTGTGTAGGTCACTGGTCTACGAAGAGTATGTAGTTCTCAGACACTCTTGCATGGAGTGCATGTCCCCAAGTAGGATCCATATTTTACCCTCTCAAGGGTAGCATACTTTGGATACCCTCACAACAGTATCATGTACCTACTTGCATGGAATATCATGCATCTTTTAACATCCAAACTAGGTCCTTTCATTCTCCAATTCATACATAATGACTTCTCGACAAACCATGATGTGCTTCTTACAAATGCTCAGATATTAGTGCACCTTGATTCTCCAAGTTACTCCATTGATACTCCATGTGTAATACTTACCTAGGCATGATGATATAACCTCTTGGTCTGTCGTTGTGGTTACCTTGCGACAGTTTATTAGAATGTCATAACATACAAAATATTATCGCTTGCATCATATTACCTGAGAAACATCTTATTTGTTAGAAGTGTGTCAACCCTAAGATTACTCGCACTAATAGGCATTCAGACTGGATAGCGCATTCCATATCCTAGCCATATATTTGAAAACCCCTATAGGTCAGATTTAGAGAAGGATAAAGGATTGGTGATGAAGTCTTGTTGGTGAAGAATGGTTTCCAAATGTTGAGTACTTGCACAACAGTGTTAGCCCTGCCTGGAACTGTTATAAAAATATTTGCCTCACCATTGTTATCTTGCACAGAGGGCCTTTTTCCATTTCCCTATGCAGACTTATCATCCCTTTTTGACAAATTCAGAGCTAAAAATAAACATTTTTCCACATATACACGCCCTATCAGCTATACAACAAGCGTATACATAGGTTGCTCCACTATAGCCCGCATACATCAGGATTTGTGCCAGAAAATACAAAAATGGAGTTGGGTTTCCATGTCACGACAAGAGATCTCTGATCCTTGGCCTTCCATATATTGGAAACGTTCTGACTTGGCCCTTCAGTTGCATTTTGAAGGCTATAAGAGAACAATTTCGAGCTATGGAAAGGAGGATAAGGCATTCAACTTTGAGAGCAAAGTTACTTTGGAGAAATTACTTCATATTGAGTCTGCGTCCCTTTGTCCCTCAAGTCTGAACACAGTGTTCAACCCCGAATCTCTTTCCCTATTGTTGAGAGAATCTCATTGTCTCTCTCTTTTGAGCTTGCCTTTGGTAGAGGATTGAAGTGGTGGAGACCTAGCTGGAAGTTACGAGGGAAAAGCACTCTATGGCCAAGGGTAAACCACAACAGACAGGTATGATTGTAGAAATCAACTCAATTCCATTGTATGCTATATAAACTAATGTGCAAGATAAGAAAGAGGCCAACCTCGATCCAACGTTTGATGATGTTCCATCGTTGAGCACTTCGACCCAAAGCTTTATACCTGCAATAAGTTCTCAACAAAAAAGCAAAGAAAGTATATAGTGATAATGTAAAGGGGTTAGCACATCAGATAGCATAATCCATTAATAAACATTACAAACATCCCCATGGATAATAATCATATATTTTCATGATACCAATAGGATAGGAAACGAGTATTTCTATTAATAATTGATCAACAGAAGTGTCAACATTACAGACTTTTGTGTCGGCACGGTTCGAAACCAAGGAACCAAGTTACTTCCAGCTGGGTCTCCACCACTTCAATCATCTACCAAAGGCAAGCTCAAAAGAGAGAGACAATGATATTCTCTCAACAATAGGGAAAGAGATTGGGGGCTGAACACTATGTCCAGACTTGAGGGACAAAGGGATGCAGACTCAATATGAAGTAATTTCTCCAGAGTAACTTTGCTCTCAAAGTTGAATGCTTTCTCCTCCTTTCCATAGCTTGAAATTGTGCTCTTATAGCCTTCAAAATGCAACTGAAGGGTCGAGTCAAAAAGTTTCCAGTATATGGAAGGCCAAGGATCAGAGATCTCTTGTCGTGACATGGAAACCCAACTCCATTTTTGTATTTTCTGGCACAAATCCCGATGTACGTGGGCTGTAGTGGAGCAGCCTGCGTATACGCTTGATGTATAGCTGATAGGGTGCGTATATGTGGAAAAATGTTTATTTTTAGCTCTGGATTTGTCAAAAAGGGATGATAAGTCTGCATAGAGAAATGGAAAAAGGCCCTATGTGCAAGATAGCAATGGTGAGGCAAATCTTGCTATAACAGATGCCCCCTAATGTGTGAGATCAGAGGAGTACTTGCGATGGCGGAAATACATTATAAATAACCCAAGAGTGGAGTGGTAGAGAACCAGTTGGACGAACTTGATTTCTCATTACATTATGTACTGGCTTTGCATACATGGTTTCCAAGAATACAATGCAGATCCATGAGGAAAATATACCAAGTAAGTGTTTGTGGCCATGAATAGGCATATACAATTGCGGTTATATGCCAAAAGTTGTCATAGTCACGGACAAGGCCCAGTGAAAACCAGTCTCAAAAATCAATCTGATCTCCCATGATCACTAAAGTCGAACAGGTGTTGGTCCAATGAAATGGAAGCAATAGCTGAGGAAAGTTGCGGCCACATAGTGATGTCTTCAAGTCTTCTACACTATCCGCCGAGGGTGCAAGTCTACATCATGTGAATAAAGGAGTTGAGGTCAAACATAATGAGGCATCGTTTGATTACCATTCATTGAGGTATACCGTTAACAAACGTGAGATAGCCTACCAATAATGAAAGTAGGTATCAAGGCACCGAGTANTGTGAATAAAGGAGTTGGTGTCAAACACTTGAGAAATCCATTTATCAGGAGACATTTGTGTATTCCCATCTCTCATTGGAGAGAGAGCCTGCCACTAATGAATGCAAGCCTCAAGGTACTCATAAAACTCTAGGTCCCATATCCAGAATAGATGAGTTGAAGCCGATGGAAAGAGACCCACTGAAAGGAGAGAATTAAGGAATCTCTCATCGCAGGAGGAACAAAGCATGAGCTTCATGATTTGGTGGACATCGAATGAAGAACATGTTCATGAACCAACGACCATGTGCGTCTTTCGCGTGTATCAAATGCAAGTGATACACAAAAAAGACTTGTTGTCGTCCTAATACACACTTGCAAACATGAGCTAAGTTCGGCTCACTTAGTGTGTCCTTGGAGGAACAATGCCTAGGTTCACAGCCCACGCTGTCACTTTGATCGGAACCTCTTCCGTCTAGGCTCACTCCTAGGGAAGCCAAGGGGGTTAGTCCCTAGTTTCTAAATTAGTTTTAGAGTTAAGTTCTAGGAGTTAATTTTAATTTGTTAAAGTTTGGGGGATTCTAACCTAAGATGCTAAGGCAGCAATGCAAGATGCAAGGTTAGTATGTTAAGCAAGCCTTTTCCTAGGNTGTGAATAAAGGAGTTGGTGTCAAACACTTGAGAAATCCATTTATCAGGAGACATTTGTGTATTCCCATCTCTCATTGGAGAGAGAGCCTGCCACTAATGAATGCAAGCCTCAAGGTACTCATAAAACTCTAGGTCCCATATCCAGAATAGATGAGTTGAAGCCGATGGAAAGAGACCCACTGAAAGGAGAGAATTAAGGAATCTCTCATCGCAGGAGGAACAAAGCATGAGCTTCATGATTTGGTGGACATCGAATGAAGAACATGTTCATGAACCAACGACCATGTGCGTCTTTCGCGTGTATCAAATGCAAGTGATACACAAAAAAGACTTGTTGTCGTCCTAATACACACTTGCAAACATGAGCTAAGTTCGGCTCACTTAGTGTGTCCTTGGAGGAACAATGCCTAGGTTCACAGCCCACGCTGTCACTTTGATCGGAACCTCTTCCGTCTAGGCTCACTCCTAGGGAAGCCAAGGGGGTTAGTCCCTAGTTTCTAAATTAGTTTTAGAGTTAAGTTCTAGGAGTTAATTTTAATTTGTTAAAGTTTGGGGGATTCTAACCTAAGATGCTAAGGCAGCAATGCAAGATGCAAGGTTAGTATGTTAAGCAAGCCTTTTCCTAGGGAAACTAATACTAGTGCCTAAGATTGGGCAAGGTGTCAACTAAATTTAAGGGATGATTTGTTACAAGTAGATTACAAAAAAATAATTAAATCAAATATTGAGTATAAGATTAACAATTGAAGAATGCTAGAATACAACAAACAAGCTAACCACTTTAATTATTTTGTGTGGAGGATACAAGGAGATCAAAGCATCACATTACATTTATGAGATCATCATCAATACATCATCAATACACCAACAAATAAGATTTATAAGTTTTAAGCACAAGTATTATGAAGATGAAGAATACCCACTCTTAGTTATTAAACCCACGAAAGTATTTAGAGTTTATTAGTCCAAGGTTGGATTATTAAGGTTTCTTAAGATTTTTCGATTTTAGTTACCTTTATTAAGTTTTCACCAAAGCCTCCTCCTCCTATTTCCAAATGGTTGTTGGATGCTCAAGATAGTGTAGCAACGAGGTTAACCCTAGCTGTCATAGTCCGCCCAAAGCATTGAGTTTTTACAGAAAGGATACTCCTTTGTGTCGTGAGACCGTCCCCGACCTATCACCGTCTGTTTCCCTCCTCAATCCCCATTTTAGATGGTGAAGATTGTCGTCTAAGGTACCCTAAAGAGTCTATTAAGTTATTGTATGAATTAGGTAGAATTTTAGGTGTGTTTTAGAGTGTTTTAAAGATTTTATGACACTTTTAAAATGTGATTTAGTGACTTGGCCGAAACTCACTTCAGCCTAAAAAATGTTTCTTAAGATTACAAATGAAAGGGCATTAACACATATATGCTATGTGAGGCAAATCACTTAGTTGCACAAATAGATAGCTTTCAAAGTGAAGAAAGAAATTACAAGGGCAAGAACAACTTGCCAACCAAGAAATGAAAGTCAATCACACTTATCTTATGTTCAAGAGCATTTAGATATGATCATTAAGTGTGAGAAAGAAAAAGATTTAAGTGTTTTCCTACACTATCAACTTATCAATGAAATTACTTCAAGCATGTGGCAAATGGCCTTAATAGATCATAGCAATAAAGAAAAACACCATTCACTTATTGAAGCATGTAAGCATTTAGGATTATAGATCTAAGCATCTAGGAGAAAGATTAAACTTTGAAAATCTTTAGGCATGCAAATAGATCTAGTTAAGTTATTTATGTCCAATGGGCTTAAGCTAAGGATTAACCATGTATGAGATATAGATCTAGAATATTTTAGAACATGAAGCACTTAGATCACAATCAATATTAAAACCCTAACCTCACCACTTGGGGTATTCCTCTCCCAATAGGTAGGCAATTAATTAGCTTGCTTAATCTTTAGGAAATATTGAGAAAAGGAGAGAGACAAGATAACAAGAAGGAAAAGTTGTCTATCAAACAAACAAATGGAAAGCAAACAAGCTAATCCCCACATCCTAGGCTTGGAGGATGCCCAACATCAACCAAGCCTCATGTCCCTGGCTAAAAAGGGAAAGAAAAATGCAAAAAAGAAAGATCTATGCTAAATCCTAGCTACCCCAAGGCTCACACATGGGAGGAGACCATACCACGCCTTCTCCCACAACTATGAGCCACCTAGAGAAAGAAAGAAGGAGAAGAAATGAACAAAAATGCTGAAAAATTGAAGAAGAAGGTTGAGAAATAGCTACCAATCCCTTTGGGGGGTATTTGAGTGTTGTGTGGATGCCTTTGGGTATCCAAAACCCCTCTCAACTAGATATGAACCTGCAAAAACCAGCAAGGTATCCTTGTTGGAAATGCTACACACAACCAAAAGAGTGAAGAAAAACTTTTGCCTTTTTAGGGCAAATTTTTTTCTCAAGAAAAAATTATAATATTTGATAAAAATGACCTACCTTGCTAAGTTAAACTAGTTGAAATATGTATGGAAATGAACAACAATATAGAAGAAGAGTAATAGTGAGAAATGAATAGAGTTTGTATGTGTCTCAAGGGAGCCTTCTTGCTTGAGGTATTCCCAATGAAACCTTTGAAGCTAAACTTGCAAAACTCAAGAGGTGATGTGCATACAAGAGATAATATGTTGCATATACTAACAAGATGACATTTCAATCCTATCTAGCTTAACAAGATATATAGATCTACAAGAATGTGCATTACTAGATCTACCTAAATAACATTTTACCTTAGGATCAAATGGATGCAATCACCAAAACAATTTGAACAACTTTACCTCATGTGTATGGCAAGAAAAAACATGTGCATGACTCTTCCAATAATCCTCCAAAGGTTTTCTCTTTATTACTCAAGAAGAGGATCTTGGAGAAAACTATCTACAAAACCCCAAGAACCAAAGAATGGAAATGATGGAAAGAAAGAGAGAAAGAGAGTGAGAAATCAAGTAGCATAACATTAGCTCAAGATATGATGAGTTGGGAGTGAGGAAAGGGATCTATTTATACTTGGAGAGGCAAACTCACCCCTCTTGGATCAATGCCAAGTGTCCACCACCAAGCAATAGAGTAGATTCCAAGGCTAGGGTGCACCATCTAGGGTTTGGATCCTAGATCTAGGGTTTAGAAAGTGTGGAATGTGTTGGGATCAAGAAAAATGGTGTGGGAGGCCTTGGGATTGATGCCAAGAAAGGTGAGAGGGTTCAAAAAAAAAATTAAAAATTATTTGGGAATTTTCTAGATGGAGGAGGGCACACTTCTCCTAGGAAGGCGCAACTTTTGGGGATGAGGGAAAAGATGGAGGGTGAGAGATGAGGGAGAGGGTGTTGGGATGAGGCAAGGAGGGATGTGGGGGTGAGGAGGAGAAAACTAACCAATGGAGGGAGGCCTCCTACCATTTAAAACAAAGATGCCACGTCTCTCTCCTAAAGAATGGCGTAACTTCCCCCTAGGACATCATTTTTGAAGAGGGTGAGAGGGGGGAAAGGGTAGAAAGGGGTTAGAAAAAGGTTGGGTGGTTAGGTTAGGCTTAGGGAGTCTCTCTCTAACTTAAATCCATCATTTAACATTCTTTTAACTCATTTTTACAATTTTGCCATGTTTGGACTTTAGCAATTAAAATTGTTGTTTTAGACTGACTGACACTCCAGGTGGACAAACCCATGGAAAAAGTTATCCGACTGAGATAAAACTTGGTCCATGGATGTGGGGGGTGCTATTCCATTTCGTTTGAGCACAAATACCCCTATCAAAAATCCAAGGACCTAGTTTTTACAATTTTTGCTCAAAAATAATCAATTAATTAAATAATTAAACCTCCAAACTTAGGGAAATTTAATTAAAAATTAATTAAAAAAAACTATTCTAGACTCGACGGAATTCCATGAAACTTTCTAATATGTCTTGCATGGTCATTTACAATGATTCCCTATAATAGTTACCAAAAGATAAGCCCACTAGAACGTCGTTCACCACTTTGGAGGAATTATTGCAAGTTTGAGGGGAAAACTCTAGGGAAATCAATAAGGCTGAAAAGCCCAATTGATAACCTGAGGATAAAAAACACTCAGTGAAAGGAACTCTCCTAGTGAACCGATCCCAAGGTAACTGACCTATACATGACTCATGCAAACCTATTACATTATTGACCCATGCAGGGGTGTGGAAATTCCAGTTACAAAAGGAAGTGTTGGGGCCAAACAATTCCCTGTAGAACCAAAGGTATTCAACAAATTTTCATCTGATGATGCATCTCTTCATGGCACATGGATTTGACCACCTATGTTGGAAAAGAGGTCAACATCTAGCTCCTCCACATGGGGACATGTGTTCGATCTTCTCACTCGAGACGGAGAGCATACGAGAATCTAGCACCTACAACAGAGTGCTTGCCAATAACCAACATAAGGATACATATATACATGATTAAATAAATGAATGCTATATATAAAATTTACAAAATGAAATGACTAAAGTACAACATCATTAATGTACAAGAAATGAAATCTATAGTACATAAAATTTTCTAAGTACACATTTGCATAATGAATGAAATAATACAAAACTAAAATACAAGGAAAAGGGTTAGAGATACATTACAGAGGGTGTCCCTTTGGACACCAAGTTGCCCCTCATCTGAAAAAGAGCTTGATTTGTTTCCCATTCCGTGGAATGTTAATGGGCTCACCATCCAAATGGCTGAGATGAAAAGAATTTGGCCCTGCTATTTCTCTAGTCAAATAAGGACCCAACCATAAGCTGTCAAATTTGTCGTGTTTTCCAGGTTTCTCTCTGCCTTTATCCCATATCAAAACTGTATCACCAACCATGAATTCCCTCTATCTGGCCGACCTGTCAAAATTTTTCTTGACCTTGCTCTGATTTCTATAATTCTGATCACAAGCCTTTCTTCTGATTTCATCTAACTCAATGATCTGATTGACCCTGTTTTGAACTTCATCCTACTCTATGGAAACATCCTCAACTGACCCATAAGTAGGAAGTCTAAGGTGCACTGGAAACCTAGCCTCCAATCCATATACTAGCCCAAACAGACTCTTTCCAATAGTTGCTTTCTTTGTTATTCTGTCAGCCCATAATGCGTGTTTGATTTTACTATCCCAAGACTTCCTATTTTTACTGACTATTTTCTTAACAATGGTCATTAAGTTTTTATTGCTTGACTCTGCATGGCCATTTCCTTGGGGATAGTAATATGATGCATGTGACAAGATAATACCATATTTGAAACAAAAGGATGACATCTCTGTTGAACAAAAGGCCTTGGCATTATCTGTCATTATCTTTGATGGAACCCCAAACCTGGTTATGATTCTATCTTCAAGGAAATCCATCACAACCTTTTCAGTTGTTGACTTTGTAGGAATGGATTCAACCCATTTTGTAAAGTAATATGTAGCTATGAGAAATCATGAACCATTACTTGAATTATCACTAAACTTCTCGATGAAGTCCAAACCCCACTGCCGAAAAGGTGCTTCAACCACCACTAGTTGCAAAGGGAGTGCTGTTAATTTTTACTTTCCTGTGAAAAGATGACATGGATCACATCTCCGAACATGTTGATGTACATCTGAAAATATGGTGGGCCAATAATATCCTTCTCTGAGGATTTTTTGGGTAGTATTTTTAGTAGCAAAATGTGCACCACAAAATCCTCCATGGAATTCATCCATTAGTTTCTTTGACTCAACGTCATCCACACATCTAAGGATAACCCCATCAAGATTCTTCCATCCTAATCCATCTCTAGTAAGGACATACTTAGAAGATTTCAACCTTAAATCCCTTTTCTCGTGTCCTACTAGATGGCTTGGACAAGTTAGATTCTTATGATAGAAGATGATGTTTGTATACCAATCTACTTGTTCAAGTTTCAACAAGTTAGGATGTCATTCTTTATTATTGATTTGGTTAACCATATCCAAGGCTTTCTCATTACTTTTTTTCAACATTTTATCCAAGCCTTGACCTTTAATCAATTTTGTTGGTTTAATTTCCAAATCATACTCTTGGATTTTAGCAATCCACCTACCCCTTGAGCCTAATCCTTCTACTTGAGATAAAACATATTTAACTGCAGAATTAGGAACATAACCAATCACCTTGGAATATTGAATGAAGACTCTGAAGTGTTTGAGCGACTTGACCAAG
>SNQJ01S0093855.1:56789-68884 GCA_010110895.2 Picea sitchensis | reverse complement strand
TTGTAGATTATACTGTAGCCTTTCTACAAAGTCCTCCAGGTTCTCGTCCTCTTTCTGCATCATCTTAAATAGCTCCTCCCTCTTTTCTCTTGTTCGGCAATAGCCTTGGTATTTTTTCAGGAATTTCTGCTTCATTTGGTCCCATGTTGTGATTACATGGCCTCCAAGACTCATAAACCATCTTAGTGCATTCCCTTTTAGTGTTGCTGGAAATAACTTTAATTTTTTAGCATTAGAAACGTAATCATAACTTCTACATAATATATCAAACTCAAAAAGAAATTCATCAGGATTTTCTGAAGACAAACCATGAAAATTAGGTAATGCTGAGAGTGGAATGTTTTTCATGGGGGATACTCCTCTAGGGAGGTCACCAATAGGAAATCCTAATGTGGAGAAAGAGTTTTCATCATTTACCTCTCCTTCATGACCTGTCTGTTCTTCGTGATGCAATTCTTCATTGTACTCATCAATGTTTTCCACTTTCTGCTCCCCTGCTGCGCTTGCTCTGTCCTCAATGTCTCCTACTGGCTTTTGGACTGTCTCAGGACTCCAAACTTCTTTCCCTGTTTCAAATTTTGCTTGAAATGAAGGATGGGACTTTTGTTTCCGAAGGTTTGGTCGTTGAGCAGTAGATTCAGACTTTGATATAATCTCGTCAATGTAAGTCTTTCTTCCTCCTTTCCCTTTTCCCTTGCCACCTGTAGGGTCAGTATCTTTGGGGTTTCCGTGTCCTTTCATGCAATATTTGTATCTGAAAAATCATAAGTTCTTTTGAAATCTAAAGCTACCTTCCCCAACAACGACGCCAAAATGTTGGTCACTATAATTTCTTAATTAATTCAAACAATCAAGTGCTACATAAATTGTCAACCCAGGGAAGTCTGTTTATTTCAAATATAACCACACACTATATATGCTCAATTCCAAAAGCAACTTAGAGTTGTAGTAAAGGAAACTACATTAATCACACTTGCCTTGAATAAACTAAAGTTCTGACTTGAATTACAGGAAAGAAACCTACGTATTGTAGAGCTTAAAGAGATGATTAATCTAAAGAATCCTGGATTACATTAAAATAACAACTGCAACAGGAAAGAACAACTATTCTGTAACCACAGAATAGGACCCTATTCCCAAGAAGGAACTCCAACACCTTGTTTCTGATTAACACACTTTCATGAAAACATTAATGCATAGAAGGCTAACTCTATCTAATGGAGAACAGGACCCTCTAATTCCTTCCTTTAAGCAGGAACCCTTAACCCAGTCTCTGATCATCACACTTGTGAAAATAACTGAAAGCTAACTAATTTTACAGAGAACAGGACCTTCTAATCCCTTCCATTAAGTACGGACCTTTAACCTAGTCTCTGATTAACACACTTGTGGAGATAACTGAAAGCTAACTAATTCTACAGAGAACAGAACCTTCTAATCCCTTCCATTAAGCAGGGACCTTTAACCCAGTCTCTGGTTAGCACACTTGTGAAAATAACTGAAAGCTAACTAATTCTACAGAGAACAGGACCTTCTAATCCCTTCCATTAAGTAGGGACCTTTAACCCAGTCTCTGATTAGCACACTTGTGAAAATGACTGAAAGCTGATTACAGAGAACAGGACCCTCTAATCCCTTCCATTATGCAGGGACCTTTAACCCAGTCTCTAATTAGCACACTTGTGAAAATAACTAAAAGCTAACTAATTTTACAAAGAACAGGACCTTCTAATCCCTTCCATTAAGCAGGGACCTTTAACCCAGTATTTGATTAGAAAACCTCACAAAATCATCACACAAGATTGCTAAAAATGATTATGAAATTCATGAAAATAATGTAACAATAAAATAAAGTTCTTAACAAGAAAGAGTTCAGTAGTGTTTCAATAAAGCAGAATTCATTAAAAATAGTGTTTCAGCAAGACAAAAGTTAATCAAGGCATAAACAGAAATTACACTAATACACTATAAAAACTAACGGGTGAATCTTGTGAAGAAGGTGGGCCCTCCCTTCTCACAAGATTCCCCGAAGACGAAAATGCTAGAGAAGGATGCTCAAAACAGTCTTTTATTCATCTATCAATGGATTATATTACAATCTAGAAAATGAAGTACGTCCCTCTCTCTGAAGCTTCTTAATACATAAAACTGAGGATCCTTTCGAATGGTGAATTCCTCTTATTTAAAGAGGGAATCCCTTCGATACAATTGATCAANTAGTCAGATCGACTTTATAAACTAGAGTAGGATGTCCTAGTCTCATGCAACAGAATGCTATTACAAGTGCTAAATGAGGTGTTGTTGTTACGGCTGGAGTAACAGTTCTTTCTCGTTGCTACTGATGTTATTTTAGTACCGCAAATCGCGGGCTGTTTCAGCCACGGGATTTGTGCTCTTGACTGTTTCAGCATTCTGATGTAGGAGCGATGGTTGGTGCTTGGCTCACGGTGCAATTGTTGTAGAGTTGTTGTTGACCGCTGACTGTGTAACGACTTCCTTTGTGTTTCAGCATCGTCGGTCTTGGGCTGTGTAACGACTTTCTCTGTGTTTCATCATCGTGACCATGAACTGTGAAACAACTTCCTCAGCATCGTCAATCTTCTGTGTTTCAACATCTGTGACCCTGGACTGTGTTTCAGCATCTGCGAATTTGGACTGTGTAACAACTTCTGTGAATTGTTGTTTCAACAACAGGCCTCAACTGCTAATCTACAGTTTAAACTGTTTCAGCACTTATACATTTCTAATCAATGGTTAAGTACGAGAGTGATGTAAAATATTATGCAAAAAAGATTAAACGTATAGTAATGAGAATGGACGTTGTATACCTTTGGAATGATCCGATAGAGTGATAATATGAGTTTAAATGTGGGTGATCAAGAGCTTAATAGTGGCAAAAAGTATGGGCAAAAAGGTACATTGTGTGGTCGTAACAATGGTGTTGTATAAGAAATTTTTATGTCAATGTTGTGATTGTGTTGCTGATAAAGTGACTACCTTGATCATCGATACGGCTTCTAGGACATTAAAAATGAGTAATGATATTTTCGAAGATAAATCTAGTAGTTGTATTTGTCGAGCAATCTTGGACTGCCTCTGCTTCATCCCATCTTATGAGATAATCTATTGTAGTAATGATGTATCTGGCCTTTGAATTCTTAGATGGTGGGTTTATTGGTCCAATAAATTCAATCGCCCACTTCTCAAATTCCTAAAGTGTTCTAACTAGCTCAAGGGGTAATTCATCTTTGTGTGATGGATTTCCTACTCTTTGGCAAGTGTCACAAGATATAGAATACTCTTTAGCGTCTTTAAATAATGTATCCCACCATAATCTAGCTTGAGGTACCTTATGTGAAATAGATTTACCTCCAACATTTTCTCCCACAACTCCATTAGGGAATTCCCATAGGATATCTCGTCTCTCGTGGTTCAATACACATTTCCTAAGGATGTTGTCTAGTCCCAATTTGTAAATTTGTCCCACAATCAGTTGATAGTCGGATACACGAACCACCATATGTTGTTTTTGGGTTGCAGAGTAGGTCCCTGTACTAAGGAAGATAATAATGTCTTCAAGATACTCTGAGATGGCCTCAATTCGAAAGAGGTCTGCATTTGGGAGTTGATCATCCACTGCTCCACCACTTTCCCCTAATTCCAAAATGGACAAGTGATATCGACCTAAAAATCTTGAAATTGTAGTAGCCACCTGCAAATCCTTCCTTCAAGTACTGGTTTATTGACTAGGTACTTCAACGTAGAATGGTGAGTAAAAAAATTGAAACGAGAGCCTAAAAAATAGCATCTAAACTTTTGTAATGCATAAATCATAGCTAGACCTTCCCTTTCGGTGGTTGTGTAGTTGAGTTCATCTTGTGAAATTTTTATGCTGGAAAAATAGATAGGGTGGTCCATATTTCATTCCCCTAGTTGTTCTAAGATGGCTCCCAATGCAATTCCTGATGCATCCACATGTACATGGAATTCAATTTCCCAATTCGGAAATATTAAGATAAGTGTAGTACTTAGTTTTTCTTTGAGGATGTCAAATACTTTATCACATTCTGGTGTCCACCGAAATAGTTCAAAATTCTTCAACAATTTTTCTAGAGGTGGAGTGATAGTTTCATATCTTTTGATGAACCTAGATTAATATCATGTATGTCCCACTGTAGAGTGCACCAGTTTCACACTTGTAGGTGGTAGAATGTTTAGAATGACCAAAACTTTATATGGGTCTACCAAGACTCCTTATCTACATACAACATATCCTAGAATATTTCTGTGTGGTACATAGAAGATGCAAATTCTTAGATTCATAGATATCTGCAGTTCACGACATCTATCAAACATTAATTGAAGTAGCCCTACATGGTCCTTTAACAGGATGTATATTATCTAATTGTCCATGTAGACTACTACAAACTTTTGGATGAAGTCACCAAATGTTTTTGTTACGATCCAAGGGAAGAATATAGGGGAATTATTTAAGACAAAGGGAATTAAATTCTAAGAAAATGTTCCCCACTCAGTTATGAATGTGGTCTTCTTCTTGTCTTTCTCTACAATTCTGACTTGGTGATATCCCAAGAAGCCATTTGTAAACGAAAAAGATTTTTTTATCGCAACCTGATCTAACACTTCATCAGTGTAAGGTGTCAGAAATGGATTGTGCACACATGCAGAATTCAAACTTTAGTAGTATACAAAGACCCGAATGTATTCTATATATTTCTTTCTCTGGATAACTATGGGGCTAATCCACTCTGCTTCTTCGATTAGAAAAATAAGTCCTGCTGCAAGAAATTTTTCTACTTCCTTCTTGACCTTATCTTTTATTTTAGTATTAAGGTGGTATGGTCTGTGCTTCATAGGTTTTGAGCAAGGTTTCAACTCGATTTTTATTTCTCCCATGGATCCTTTTATAGCTTTCATTTTTTAGAACGTTTTCAGGAACAAGTCCTCATACTCCCACAACAGGTTGTGTACTTGATTCATAGTTTTCTCATCCCAATAATCTCATATGGAAGATATCTTAGGTTTCTTTGTACTCCCTATATTAAATTTTCACAAATTTAGTGGATGGTTATAGGAGCTATAAGTGTGACTAGGTATAGTATCCTAAATCTCTCTACTACCTTCCATTCTTTAATAGTTAAATTTCTAATCTCTTCTAAGTCATCGGGTTTTTCCATATCTTTATCAAATTTACAACAAGCTACAACTATCTTATCATATTGAAGACTAAGACTAGATTGAAGAAATTGAACATGGTCAACACATACTACTAGACTTGATCTCTTTTTGCAAATGTCAGTAAAAAGAATTTCTTTGATTCTTTGAAGGACTATGTTGAGCTCAAGGTACTTGTAAAAGAGAAGTCCTTGCAAAATTGGTCTTGCAAGGTTTGCCAAAAACTTGTTTTTTTTCTGGTATCTTCATATATGTACCAGTTGTTTGAGATTGGACCCAATGCATGGGGAAATAACTGAACCCATAGGTGAGAGGGTACTTCTACAACTTGCCACTATTTTAAGCAATGCTCAATATGTACTTTGGGGTCATATTCTCCATCGAATAGTTGCACATCCTGAAGATATATATTCATTTCTTATTTCAGTTGATACCTTCTTTGGAATCAACATAGAATAGATTGCTTCACTTCTTCCCACTCCATAATCAAGTCTTTGTGTGTGGCCCACTGTTACAGGAGAATCCCCCTATGGAAAAGTGGATTTCCTCTTGGATACTAGACCCCTATAACCAAGACAAAAAGGTGAAAATGTTGAACACTAACATTCCTTCTAATGAAGCTAAACTAGTTAAGGAATAGGAAGAAAGGAATATAAATAACTTTAATAACGTTTTTCCTTACTCAATACAGGTTGATCTTAATCTTCAGAAGGTCCTGCGATCGAATGAACAACAATGACAAAAAATACTTCCTATTTCTACCATGATTAGCTTCAAAATAGATCTATCAAAAAGAACAAATTCATGAAACATACATGAATTTGAAGGAAACAGGCCAAGAATATATATATATATATTAATGAAAACAAAGCAAAGTGATTACAACCATAGATGTAGATGCAGCAGCTTCACCAAGCTCTCTTTGTCCAGACCGGTTGATGGGCGAAATTGACCATCCGTCAACTAGAAGAGTGGAACCGGTCCGAGGTTGTCTAATAACCCAAGCCGTTTGGGATGAACCACCCTGACGGGTTTAGCGGCTCCGTTAGCCGATCTAAAGGTCCTAAGAAAACAAAAAAAAAGAAAACTACTCTAAACTAACTAATCTAACTAAACTAACTATTAAACAAACTAATCTAACTAAAACTAACTATTAAACAAACTAATAAACTAGACTAACTAAACTAATTTAAAGGCCTTCCATAGGGTTAAACATCCCTGTGGAAGTTATCAAACTATTTACATAAAATATGGGAAGATATCCCAAGTCTAACTAAACTAGGAACCTAAAACAAAACTAAGACACACAAACATCTCCTAGACTGTCCAGCATGCCCAATGCAATTAGGATGTACCTGAAAAGGGTTAAAAATGGACAAGTTAGAAAGATATTTTATTAAAGAAAATGATAAAAATCTAATTCTATAGACTAGCTACAGAATCTTGCGATTCTGTAGCTGGTCTAAATAAGACAGAGAATCAACATAAAAATCAATTCAAATCTTTTAAAAAATTAAATTCAACTATTTACAAGTAGCTTACAGCTAATTGAAAGACAAACGAATCATTCAATTTGAGATTGCTATACTAATTCAAGATCAAAACAAAATCAAATGAATACAGAGAAGCGTATGCTGTGTTTCATTCGTTGCCACATAATCGGGTGAACAGAATAGTAATGAAATAGTGATGAAATCGTTTCATATCAAACTAAAATTGATACACTTAAAACAAATCGCAGGCAATTGTTACGCTGCCTCATAAACAGGAGACACAATCGAATCCAAACAATATCATTTTCAAATCGACATAACTGTATTGCCATAAAAAAAAATGATCCATGCCGTGAGCGAATTAAATCGAAACTGGCACGTAAATGAACTCATGAAATCATAACAGGATCAATCAATCGGTAACAGAGTTTGTAAGAATTATCCGATCGTTTGTTATTCCAAAATGGGGTAGACAAAATCATTCACGAAATCATTTCTTGAATTCATTTTGAAACAACTATTACCCGAATTTCCTCATACGAATTTGATAGAATGACGTAATTCGATCTGAGTTAACAAACTCGTTTGAAAATTAAAATTAACAGAGCTGCAATCAAGTCCATTTTGGATACTAATACAACTCATAAAATCGATCAAACTAACTGAAGATACACAACAATCCAATCAAGCGAATCAAACAGCTGGGGTTTAACATAGTTGTTGTGAATCTAAACCATTCCATGATTCGGTCGTTGATATCATTTGCATAGGTGTAAACGAGAATATTGTTTTCATGAAAACATAGTCATTCTTTCAAAATCAAAATCAAACAGAATTGTATTCCTGATTTAAGAGATCACATGACATCAATTCAAACTCACGAAGTCATTCCAAAACCACAGCATACCAACTAAATTAGAGCCGATATAATCTAACCACAACAAAATCAGATCGACGCATGATTGTAATCTAAAATTAGCATGACAATTTCCAGTTCAGATTAGATACAAACACACCCAATTGAAATGAAACCATCGATTTCGTTAACTTAACAGAGAAATGAATCAAATCCGATGAAAATCTATCAGTGGCTAAACTGGGTATGAGCAAATCGTGTATCCAAATCGAAAATTTCATACATTTTTAGCAAAGCGAAAATAATGTACAGGATGAATAACATTATGACAGAGCCAATTCGAATGATAGAAAGAGCTATTTGAAAACCAAACTCATTATATTAATCCTGATCATTCACAAAACTAGAATGATATCAAAATTCATACCTGTATGATGAGTAGATGGCTTGATCATGACATTTTGGAATTGACCATGGCTGTAGTCGATTCAACATTTCGAAAAATGATGGAACCAATAGTCCTCTACTTGCTATCAACAGCACGAAGCTTATCCCTTTGGCTGGTCAATACTGCAACTTGATTTTCCAATGATTGGATTTTTTATTGAAGCACATGAACGTCTATATAGTATCGTTCCAACCATAAATCGCATCGGTCACATGATGACTGTCCAGGCTTTGAAAATGCAGGTGAGGGTTTGGTTACATTGCCGAGGGTTTTGTTAGGTAGTTTGATTCCTGGGTAACCGGGATTGTTCCTTAGGCAAGGGGGAAGGTTCAAAACGAAATCATAAGATGGTTCAGAGCATAGGATTTTTAATAGCCTCAACCTTCTCAGTTATAGCATCGGGTAAGTCAACATCAGGGTTGGTCAAGGATTTAGGAGAGGGAAGTAGGACATGGAAAGGCACAGGTGGCCCGACCTTGGTTTCATTAACCACAGGCTTTTCAATTTGGACAGGGTTTGTATCATCAAAACCATTTCGAGCGATAAAATCTCGCCAACTACCACCATGGAGGCTTAAGTGATAAACAATGATAAGTTTAATTAGTCCATGGTGGAACAAGCTACTATTGGCCTTCTCCCTTTTAAACCTTTTTGACATTTTGTATAGTCTACGCTGGAAATAGAAAGGCATATTCAATGGATACCCAATAAAATTCATTAACAAACGTAGGTGGTAGAGAAAAATGAGTCCATATCGACCCTCACAGGTCACAAATTGATTGACTACTATCAAAAGGTCATGCCATTGTGGTTTAAGCATGGATATCGGCATACCTCTATCACAAGATGTGACCTTTCGCAAGACGAACATGAGTGGCCAAGGCACGTCTTCCACTTTGGAATTTTTGAACCAACGCTGGCCTATGGAAGTTAACCCTGTGTCAGAGCTAACGAACTCCTCATTGATTTCCAATTGAATATCACCCACCTTGGCTCTACAGCCATCAAAAGTCAGAGTGAACTGTTGTGCAACACAAAGATTAAAACCCTCGAATCACTGTACAAAGGTAAGCCAACCGTTATCCTCCAAGTCTTTCCGGGCATTGTCAAATAGTAGTAAAGCTTGGCTCCTGTTTGGCTCGATTCACATGACTGGTGCCATGGAGCCGAGCACATGGTAAGTCTAGGGTTTGGGTCATAGCACACACAGGAGCAGAGTGCTCGAAGGGTTACCCAAACTAACAGAGGTGGAACAGGGGTAAGGGATAGGCATAAATGACATTGTGCGAAGGTGGTGGAGCTTACTTNCCATGGTAAGTCTAGGGTTTGGGTCATAGCACACACAGGAGCAGAGTGCTCGAAGGGTTACCCAAACTAACAGAGGTGGAACAGGGGTAAGGGATAGGCATAAATGACATTGTGCGAAGGTGGTGGAGCTTACTTCTGCCATGCATAATAGTTATTGGCAAGGTACAACCGTCGACACTTAAATCTATTCAATCCACTAAAGTATAGTTCAACAATTATGTCACTTGCCCAACCAATGAAATGAATGGTAAGTGTATAAACCAATGCGCGCAATCAAAGTCATGCCATAATTTTGAACGACCAATATACAAATCGAAACCAATACCAATGTTTTGGACCAATGTGCCAATGTGTTGTAACAACTCATATCAAGAGTTTAACCAATGTGCCAATGCGTTTGAAACTAGGTGTCATACCAAATGAAATATATCAAGGGTTTAATCATAACACTTATATATCTTCATGATACCAATGGTCAAGTAGATCAAAACACATAAATCCAAATGCCAATGCATTACAAACTTAATGAGACAAAGTCACACAATCAATCCAAGAATGTCCAATGAGTATAGATCAAAAAGATTCTGCCAACTGCATAATGATAAATAAAATGTAAGTGCAATGGGCATACCAACAGGAAGGATAACGACAGTTTTCATGCTTACAGTCGTGAAAACAAAATGAAAGTAAGTGTGCAAAAGGCGCAAAGAATAAAAGTGTCGTTTATTTAAGAATTGTGACGAAAAATTGATGTTTGCAAAACATTGGTGTAGGCAGCTTATAAGACAATGGGAAAAATGTGAATTTGCTGCCAACAATGGCGACACACTGGTAGAAGCAGTTATCTCTGCCAAAAGAACAAATTCAGATTAGGACAGCAAAGATAATTCCAACTCAAAAATAATAACCAGAAAATCGTATAAACATCATCATTTACCAACTATTCCAGTAGTGTTTTAAAAGATGAAAACAGATAATATTCTTAAGATCAGCGAGTTACAATATTAAAGATAAGATCTCCAATACTGTTTGTTCACGCTCGAATCATCACAGGGTGAGCAAAAATGGGAGCGCTGGCATGCCCTGCTGGGCTTGGCAAGGCAGAACAGGATGCTGTGGAGCAAAAGGGTTAACAGAAACAGAAACAAACTATAATATAACTATGAACTGAAAGCAAATAACATTACAAAAATAGACAAAGAACATCAAACATCAGACACAGGTCTCGTCAAAGGTTTCAGGCAGGTGCTTTATTGAAACCAGAGTGCACGCAGAAGAGAGGGACCAGGGGTTCCTCCTCCCTCAAGCGGAAGGCTCTTCGGGGCCCTCAACCCAATGCTTTCCTTACAACTGAATAGAACTGAACTAAGTGATGAAAGAACTCTGGATTACACTGCTGATGAGTTGGTTGTCAAAGGCTGAGCTTTGAATCATCTGGACAACGTAACGATGCTTCGAATTCCCTCTTGAAATAATGAGTCCTCACAGCCTTTTATAGCAGTTTCAAAGGCGGTCTTGTAACCTTCTCCAGGTGTGAATAGGGGCGCATTAGGGTTCATTTAGGTCATTTAATCCACCATTTTTGCAGAGACGACTCTGATTTGATGGTCAAATCACCTTGGGGGCCAGTCTGTAGGTGGTCGAGAGGCTGACCTATGCAATTAATGCGCCGTATTAGCAGATGCGCGGCTTTTTGTGTGGACAGTTGCGCGTCGGGCGCGCATGCGCGCATAACACGTTTTTGTCCCGTGCATGTGCGCGCGCATCAAGCTGATGTAAAGTGCCTTTCAATTTTTGGTTACTTTGTATATTTTTTTGCCCTTCTGGAGTGTTGTGAAATTAATTCAGTGCCATGAGTGACTTCATTGTTGTTTTGTTGATGTTGAGTTCTTGTCGCCATGTGCAGATGAAATTTCAGTGATAACAGATGCCCCCTGATGGATGAGGTTAGGAGAAAACGTATAGCCAAAATCCATCAATGTTTCTTCTACTGAGCATGTGGTTGTAAGGGAAAGCAAGAGTGGGACCAGTCGGAGTGAGCCGTTGGAGAGAAAAGGAACCAGTATCTCGACCTTCTGAGAGACGTGCAGAAAAAATATACAACTGTGTACAAACGAGGCGGGCATGCCCCATGCTCGTGTAATGTAACTCTGAAAAAGGATGATGGAAATGTTGGTGTAGACAACTGCAGCACCCTCAGGGGCGGTAATGATAAAGGCAGAAGACAATTCTGCAAAGGAACATACTCTGAATAACGGGCAATGATCGCTGTGATAAGCAGCAATGATGATGTGGGCATTGATGGCCCTACCACGTTCAGAGGTCTTCGACAAATGACAAAAAATAACTGCCAATAGTCACAAAGTAAGACCCACCATAACATGAGAGAGTGTTGGCGTCGAATGTTATGGGGGCCAACGACAGCAGGGAGAAATGGTGTTTCCCCCTGTGTCGTTTGAGATCTCTCATTTAAAATAGGGAATGAGAATCAAGATACTATCGCCCTTCTGGAAAAGTGTGTTGATGTCGACAAAAAGGGGGACATGACTCCCAGAAGCAAAAAGGTGCTCCGTGGAATCTACTGAAGTGAGGAAGTGGCAGAGGTACATGGACGACGTCAAGAAGTGGGATGACTCAAGACTTCCCTTGGCTGGAGGGTGTATGAGGAAAACAGTGGCCGCAACCGTGTAACAAGGTCGAGTGTCAGGTGGATGATAGGACTGGTTCTAAGTTGTGCCAGAGGCGGGACAAGGTGAACAAATTCAGAGGGTAGAGGTAACTGACCTGTGGGGTA
>SNQJ01S0093855.1:37288-53006 GCA_010110895.2 Picea sitchensis | reverse complement strand
ACATTAATTAAATCATATCATTATGCAATAGACTATGATAGCTAAAGTAGTCTATAATCAACTGCAAATTGATAAGCATAAACTTGAAACAAAAGATTGATATTATGAAAGCGAAAGCTGTAGCAGAAAATCAACTCTTGTCTCAGTTTGTATTAGAAATCCATAACCCAGTTCTCCCACAAGTGAGGATGATCCTTATTACACAAAATAATAAGTATTTAAAGGCCTTCCATAGGGTAAAACATCCCTGTGGAAGTTATCAAACTGTTTACATAAAATCTGGGAAGATATCCCAAGTCTAACTAAACTAGGAACCTAAAACAAAACTAAGACACACAAACATCTCCTAGACTGTCCAGCATGCCCAATGCAATTCGGATGTACCTGAAAAGGGTTAAAAATGGACAAGTTAGAAAGATATTTTATTAAAGAAAATGATAAAAATCTAATTCTATAGACTAGCTACAGAACCTTGGGATTTTGTAGCTGGTCTAAATAAGACACAGAATCAACATAAAAATCAATTCAAATCTTTTAAAAAATTAAATTCAACTATTTACAAGTAGCTTACAGCTAATTGAAAGACAAATGAATCGTTCAATTTGAGATTTCTATACTAATTCAAGATCAAAACAAAACCAAATGAATACAGAGAAGCGTATGCTCTGTTTCATTCGTTGCCACATAATAAGGTGAACAGAATAGTAATGAAACAATGATGAAATCGTTTCATATCAAACTAAAATTGATACACTTAAAACAAATCATAGGCAATTGTTATGCTGCCTCATAAACAGGAGACACGATCGAATCCAAACAATATAATTTTCAAATCGACATAACTGTATTGCCATAAAAAAAAATGATCCATGTCGTGAGCGAATTAAATCGAAACTGGCGCATAAATGAACTCATGAAATCATAACAAGATCAATCAGTTGGTAACAGAGTTCGTAAGAATTATCCGATCGTTTGTTATTGCAAAATGGGGTAGACAAAATCATTCACGAAATCATTTCTTGAATTCATTTTGAAACAACTATTACCCGAATTTCCTCATACGAATTTGACAGAAAGACGTAATTCGATCTGAGTTAACAAACTCGTTTGAAAATTAAAATTAACAGAGTTGCAATCAAGTTCATTTTGGATACTAATACAACTCATAAAATCGATCAAACTAACTGAAGATACACAAAAATCCAATCAAGCGAATCAAACAACTGGGGTTTAACATAGTTGTCATGAATCCAAATCATTCCATGATTCGGGCGTTGATATCATTTGCACAGGTGTAAACGAGAGTATTGTTTTCATGAAAACAGAGTCATTATTTCAAAATCAAAATCAAACAGAATTGTATTCCTAATTTAAGAGACTGCATGACATCAATTCAAACTCACGAAGTCGTTCCAAAACCATAGCATACCAACTAAATTAGAGCTGATATAATCTAACCACAACGAAATCAGATCGAAGCATGATTGTAATCTAAAATTAGCATGACAATTTCCAGTTTAGATTAGATACAAACACACCCAATTGAAATGAAACCATCGATTTCGTTAACTTAACAGACAAACAAATCAAATCCGATGAAAATCTATCAGTGGCTAAACTGGGTATGAGCAAATCGTGTATCCAAATCGAAAATTTCATACATTTTTAGCAAAGTGAAAATAATGTACAGGATGAATAACATTATGACAGAGCCAATTCGAATGATAGACAGAGCTATTTGAAAACCAAACTCATTATATTAATCCTGGTCATTCACAAAACTAGAATGATATCAAAATTCATACCTGTATGACGAGCAGACGGCTTGATCATGACATTTTGGAATTGACCACGGCTATAGACGATTCAACATTTCAAAAAATGATGGAACCAGTAGTCCTATGCTTTCTATCAATAGCACGAAGCTTATCCCTTTGGCTGGTCAATACTGCAACTTGATTTTCCAATGATTGGATTTTCGATTGAAGCACATGAACGTCTATATAGTATCATTCCAACCATAAATTGCATTGGTCACATGATGACTGTCTGGGCTTTGAAAATGCAGGTGAGGGTTTGGTTACATTGATGAGGGTTTCATTAGGTAGTTTGATTCTTGGGTAACCGGGATTGTTCCTTAGGAAAGGGAGAAGGTTCAAAACGAAATCATAAGGTGGTTTGGAGAAGAGACCCTGTGAGTAAGGGTACTCATTAGCTGGAGAATGTTCTACGTCAGAGTCTGAATCCTCAATAAGGATTATGGGCTTCTGCTCAACACTAGGTTTAGGCTTATTTCTATCCATTATCGAGATAAGCCGAGCATTCTTCTTTCCTTTTCCATCAACAGTAGGGTTACCTCTAACCGTTTTGCTCACAGGATTTTTAATAGCCTCAGCCTTCTCAGTTATAGCATCGGGTAAGTCAACATCAGGGTCAGCCAAGGGTTTTGGAGAGGGCAATAGGACATGGAAAGGCATGGGTGGCCCGACCTTGGTTTCATTAAACACAGGCTTGTCAATTTCGACAGGGTCTGTATCATCAAAACCATTTCGAGCGACAAAATCTCACCAGCTATCACCATGGAGGCTTAAGTGATAAATAATGATAAGTTTAATTAGTCCATGGTGGAACAGGATACTATCGGCCTTCTCCCTTTTAAACCTTTTTGACATTTTGTATAGGCTACGCTGGAAATAGAAAGGAATATTCAATGGATACCCAATAAAATTCATTAACAAACAAAGGTGGTAGAGAAAAACAAGTCCATATCGACCCTCACAGGTCACGAATTGCTTGACTACTATCAAAAGGTCATGCCATCATGGTTTAAGCATGGATATCGGGATACCTCTATCACAAGATGTGACCTTTCGCGAGACGAACAGAAGTGGCCAAGGCACGTCTTCCACTTTGGAATTTTTGAACCAACGCTGGCCTATGGAAGGTAACCCTATGGCAGAGATAACGAACTCCTCATTGATTTCCAACTGAATATCACCCACCTTGGCTCTACAACCATCAAAAGTCAGAGTGAACTACTATGCAACACAAATATTAAAACCCTCGAATTGCTATACAAAGGTAATCCAACCGTTATCCTCCAAGTCTTTCCGGGCATTGTCAAATAGTAGTAAAGGTTGGCTCCCGTTTGGCTCAATTCGCACGAATGGTGCCATGGAGCTGAGCACATGGTAAGTCTAGGGTTTGGGTCATAGCACACACAGGAGCAGAGTGCTCGAAGGGTTACCCGAACTAACAGAGGTGGAACAGGGGTAATGGATAAGCATAAATGACATCGTGCGAAGGTGGTGGAGCTTACTTCTGCCATGCATAATAGTTATTGGCAAGGTACAACCACCGACGCTTAAAGCTGTTCAATCCACTAAAGTATAGTTCAATAATTATGTCACTTTCCCGACCAATGAAATGAATGGTAAGTATATAAACCAATGCGCGCAATCAAAGTTATGCCATAATTTTTAATGACCAATATACGAATCGAAAGCAATACCAATGTTTTGGACCAATGTGCCAATGTGTTGTAACAACTCATATCAAGAGTTTAACCAATGTGCCAATGCGTTTGAAACATTATCAAGGATTTAATCATAACACTTATATATCTTCATGAGACCAATGGTCAAGTAGATCAAAACACATAAATTTAAATGACAATGCATTACAAACTTAATGAGACAAAGTCACACAATCAATCCAAGAATGTCCAATGAGTATAGATCAAAAAGATTCTACCAACTGCATAATGATAAATGAAATGTAAGCGCAATGGGCATACCAACGGGAAGGATAAAGATAGTTCAACTAATGATTTTAGTGCGACTTCGAAATACCAAGTTTTCATGCTTACAATCGTGAAAACAAAACGAAAGTAAGTGTGCAAAAGGCGCAAAGAATAAAAGTGTCGTTTATTTAAGAATTGCGACGAAAAATTGATGTTTGGAAAACATTGGTGTAGGCAGCTTATAAGACAATGGAAAAAATGTGAATTGGCTACCAACAAGACCCTTGCTCAAAAGTTCCACAATCAGAATGATTGTAACTTTCACTAATATCTTCCTTATGAGATCATAAGTTTGATGCCTTCAATCTCTCCCCCTTTGACCATGTAGAGGCCTCCTTATATAGTCTTGGAGACACCTAACCACCTTAGAGATTCTTGGGATAGGTTGAGGATATTTCTCCATTAGTTGTGGATCCTCCCTAATATCCAGCCTTGACCTCAGATTTAAATCCAACCAACTCTAGAGATGAGGGGGAATTTTCCTTGATTTTCCTCAACAACTCAAGATCTCCTGAAACAACCCAAATCTCCCTCAGAATGAGGCATATAGTGTTGCAACACTCCCCCAAATAAGGGTATGGAGCGCTAGCACTTCCTGACAGTGGGTAGGGGAGTGCTGCTGAAAATTTTCCTAGAAATGCATAGCTCTCCCCCAGAAGGGTGCACAAAGTGTTGGAAGGCTCCCCCAAAGAAGGTTAGGGAGCACTAGCACTCCCTGACAATGGGTATGGGAGCTTTGGCCTTCAAAAATTACTTTTGAGTGGTTTTCCTCATGGAAAAAGATTTGTGTTGTTCATAAGATGATTTCTCCTTCTTAAACTAGTCTTTGAAGGTGTATTAAGTGTCCCGATGATGTCGTTAGAGACACGACATAGGCAAGATGGAAGTACGATGTTTGTGACACTTGCAACACTTGCGGCCAAGATGTGACACTTGCATCACTGATGATGACGACAATAGGTCATCATTGGAGTGAGTAGTTTTGATGTGTAACAAATTTCCCCCCAAAGTGCGATGTTAGAAGAGAGAAACTGATGACTGAAGTACTTTGTAGAATTTTTTGAGAAAGGGTATGGACTCAGAGAACCTAGTAGAAACTGCACACAACCATCAAACAAATATTATGATATGTTTCAAACCCAAGGCAGACATACCTATGCTTGGGTGACAAAGACTTGCAAGGTACGGTCGCCATAAAAATACACTCTGAATCCATAATTATATTAACAAAGAGTATAGCCACCAAAGATACAATATGGATCTATACTTCCATGACATGAACTGATCGTAGCCACAAAAAATACACAGTGGATCTACGAGATGACAAGACATAGCCACAGACCAATACAAAGTGGATCTATTTGATAGTATATGTGTCAATATTCAAGAGAAACTCCATCGCAACCTGGGCAAAGTATATATCAGAGTGATCACTCAACCCAGGGTCTTCTTACCGATCCCAATGTGGTACGAGTATAACCATGTGAATAGACGTCTTGATGTCGAACATGGTAGAAACCACTTGATTACTGGTCAATGAGGTAAACCATTAACAAGTGTGAGGGAAATCACCATTGATGTCAATTATTCCCAAGGTACCCTAGTACATTCCAACGAATGTGAATAGATGAGATGAATTCGAACAACTGCAAAATCATATGATCAAAGGTCAATGATGTAAACCCATTTTTGGATGCAAGGAGGCCTACGATTGAGGCATGCAGGTCCCAAGGTACTAACTGGTTTCTAAGTCTAGTTCCAAGATAATGTGCTGAAGTAGATAGGAATAGACTCGTCGCAGGAGGGCCTTGATGTATCCCCCATCAACAACACAAAAATGACACAGATATGTAAATTGGTGTATCAAATGAACATGGACTGACACAGGTATTGAAATAGGAAATTTGTGATGGTTGACTCTCGAGGTAGAAACTTCCCTTGAACACTAAGGAAAAATAGCAGAAACATGACATGGACCAAACCATGATGATTCAGTGGATACTGTGCCTTTCATCGGGTGACCCAAAGGAGTAAGAAAACTCAGAGGATTGGTTCAGTGTAGAGGTTCAGCAGATTAAAATGTGTGCAAAGACAAAGTGTCCTGTTCAAGGGAGACCATAAGAGTGACTGGTAATGTTCCCAAAAATTGCTTGGCTTGCTTCCTTCAATTTTTTCCCCCATCCAGATAGACGAGTACCTCTTTTTAATTTAACGATCTCAAGGAGGGTAAAAAATGCTCTATATAACTCACCTTCGATAAGTCCCTCTTCCTTTGTTTAACAAACTAGAAGAAGTAAGGGTTCAGTCCCGTATGGGTCCTTGAATGTATGATTGTTTAACAAGTCTAGAGAAGGTAAACCGAGTGATTTTTCATGTTTAGAGAGTCTAAAAAGAACTTAAAGACAACTCCAGTGTTGTTCTTTTTCGTAATGTTAGTCTTGCGGGGATGAAAAAGAGATAAATTATCACTCAAATATGCTCTTTAGAGAGTTGGAAAAGAGGTTAAAGGAGACTCTAGGAGGTTCCTTTTTCGTATATCCATATGAGTCCAAAAAAATGATAAAAGTCTACTCAGTTACATTCTCATGTATTTTCGAGCATGAGAAAGAACAAAGACTAAGCTCAATATTGGTTTCATTTTTACGCAAGCTTGAAACAAAATTAAACTATTCTTGTAAATTCCCAACGTAATTTCCAAAGGTTGGGATACCCATGGATGGTTGGTACTGTGCCCCCAACTTGAAAATCTAGTGGAATAACTCCAGAATGATAATCAAATGTTGGAGACATGCCCACCAAGCTTCAATCCATTCACCGACTTTGAGGTTGTCACCAATTTTTGTACTAGATGGAGAAAAAGGATATAGGTGGATGAAATGAAGGTTCAAAAAAGAGACCTAACGAAAGACTCGACTCAAAAAGAGAGGTTACTATTTCATTTTTAACGAGATTGACACAGGAAAAGAACTATGCTCAAGGCTCTGGGTTCAATCTCCAAATTTTTGTTTCATTTTTTAACGAGCTTGCTACAGAGAGGAAAACTATACTCATGGCCTCTGTTTAATTGTTTAATGAGCTTGCCACAGAGAAGAGAAACTAAACTATACTCGTGACTTCTTCTTTATCATGGTTTCCAAGAGAATAATGCTCTGGAAGGAATACATGTCAAGGGACACACTTCGGTCATGGCTTCCAAGAGATATTCATTGGAAGAAAGAATAATTCTCTAGAAAGAACACATGTCGAGGTCCGTGATAGGGGTAAGGAGATAATTCTCCAATAGCCCTACCGAAGAGATCACCATGTCAACGATTGGATCTAAGTCATTGGAAGTTGAAGTCATGGGAGACAATGCCACATAATTGACCTATGGTACGAGTGATACCGACTGCATATAAGACTCGTTTAGGGAGTTCATTGGATTGATGGTCAAGTCAGGGCCAACAAATGAAAGTTGATCAATATTCACCATTCTTCCATCGTTCAGGAAAGATATCACATGAAAAAGAGTGGACACAATAGCTTTCATGGAATAGACATAATCTTGGCCAAGGAGTAAATCGAAATATAAGGGGTCCTGGACCACCATAACATCAATAAAGATAGTTTTCCCTCCCAAAGTTACAAGAAACTAAGGAAAGATCCCTAAAGGGTCACTGGTTCTTCTGTTAAAAGAAAATAGAGTCTGGGTAACCAACACAAGTTGAGGATAACCTAGAGCTTTCCAAGCAATAGAGGACAAAATACTAACAGACAAACCTTCATCTATCAGCGCATGAGGAACGACCCAACCACAAACCTGTACTGTAATATTGAAAGGAATGTGAGAGGGAATACAAGGTCTAGTTATCACACCCTAATAAAAAAGGATGGCCTCATTACTTGGAAGGGGTTTCATGGGAGAATGAGGAATTTCCCCTAGCACCATAGATTCTGTATCAACGAGAAAAACATGGGTAGAATTGGGTTTACTCTCGAGCGGGAGAGTAGGATCGATTGATAATAACATCAAATCGACCACTTGGGTTTCATTCTAAAAGGGGAGAATGGGGTCAAAATCTAGAAAAGGATTGATTGTTTGGGTTTCATTCTCTAACAGAAGAGCAGGATCGACAGAAGATGGGATCAGATCAACCACTTTGTCAACTGGTTCAACTAAGGACGTGACATGATCAACCAGACTGACCGATGAAGGGACCGGAGCAACCACTTTGGCACTCGTCATAGGAGGAGTGGGATTGACCATGTTGGCACTCTTCAGATGAAGGGTGGGACTGACTAATGATGGGACTAGATCAGTCACTTGGGTTTCACTTTTCAAATGAAAAGTGGGGTTGATCGGTGATAGAACTAGATCAACTACTTTAGTTAGTGGTTCAACTGAGGATGAAACTAGATTGACCACCTGATCAGATGGATTGACCAAGGATGGAACCAGATTGACCATTTGATCAACTAATGATGGGTCGGGGGAAATTTTACGATAACCAGTGGGAAGTTGAAGTTTTTCTAAAAGAGAAGAAGCCTCTTTCATGCGAGGGAAAAGGTGAGAAAAATGATCACCTTCGCATAACATACAAGGAAATTTGACAGTTGTCTTCTTCTTACCAAGCTTAATGTCACTAGTTGACAGGGTGTCACCAACATATCTAGCAGGGGCCAATGACATGGAGGACCACATTTCTAAGACCTTGGGAATACTAGGCCAATCCCTCAGAAAATGGTCACCCTTACAAAGACTGTAAGAGAATTTGGGTTTCAGATTCTTCATTTTAATCTTATTGACCTCATCAACACTCCTAATACTATTAACAATAGTTGGTTGCTTGGATCCAATAGTTGATATGGTTGGAGGCTTGGTCCTTTTCAGGTTCTTCTTCTTCTTCTTATCAACCTGGCTACTTGCTTTAGATCTTTCACTCGGCGAAGAAGGAGAAAAGAAAGGAGACTTAATGGGTGAAGAAGGCGAAAAGTCAACATGAGGTTGATGTGTGGGTGGTGTACTGACATATGAAGTATTAGGTGCAGCTGAAGCACTGGGAAGATCCAAGATCACTAGAGTGGAGAACAACCAAACTGATAATCCGATGGTGAGTCTCGAAAGATTCAGTGTGGCAATGTACAAAGGACCAATGTTCCCAAAAGAAGGAAAAGTGAAAGGTTCCCTAGGACAAGGGGTTCCTCCATTGGTACTCCCAGGATTTGATGCAATTAACACTGACTCAACCTGAGGTCCACTAAGTAAAACAAGCAACACATGCTTTGAATCTAAGAAGCAAATAATCAAACAAAAACTTCCCACAATTAAACCATTAGTTGGTGATGAAATCCAACATCCCGATATCAATATAGGAAGGGGCAGGGATAGAGTGGGTGGATCAGTTAAGTTGGTGACCTGATTAATGGACTTATGCCTTGGTACAACCTTCCACACAGTAATTGTGGATTTACCCTCCAAGGAGCCCGAGTGAGTTTGACCAATGTCTATTCTAGGTATAGTGAGACTTCCCTTCACCGTCACCTCATGTAAGACCCTAAATATTATGGCTACTAAGGTCACGAACTCGCATCCAACCCCTGGGTGGGTACATTCGATAGGCCATTCTGAACATATGTGCAGGATAACTCTAGAGGACCCCGAATGGATTCAGAATCCACAAAGCACCAAGACCAAATGAAGATAGTTGAGCCCCAAGAAGAACCCCCAATATACGATTTTACTACTATGAACGATTGAACCACAGAGGGATAATATTCATAACTCTATTGAATGTGACCTTGTGTGTAACCCCTATGTGAGAGGGGGATCCTAGAAAGCCTATTCGAAAATTGCATTTGCTCTCCCTATCGCAAGATGCTAATGTTTGTTTTGAATGCTTTGGAGAGTTGTACTCACAACCTAATCCAAAGCACTAATCCTAGTCTAATGTTGGTGGAATAGTCTAAAAACGAAAAGTTCTAGATCAATTTTAATTAGCGTTGATTTTGTAGATGTTCTTTACTCAGGGGTGTATGAGAGTGAAAACTGATGATATTATGACTCAATTCCCAAAAAATGCACCAGAAAATGATAAGCAATATTTTCTTTCAATGAATGTCTATTTAAGGGAAGGAGAAGGAAATTTTCCTTTCACTGTCAAAAACTAAGATGCAATAACCTCATGCAACTATTTCTAATGAAGAATCCAATATGATGCTAAAATATTCAGAAATTCATTCTAATATCCAAAAACCAATCATGAAAATATATCATTTTGTTTATATGGGAATGATAATCAACTTGATGTAAAGCTTCCTATATCAATCATACTTCAAGATATGTGATATTTAAACAATCAGAAGAAAACTTCGCATAAACAAAACACACTCTCATTGTGATCAAACAAGAAACACAAAGAAATCCAAATTCAAAAAGAAAACCAAAAATCTCAAAATAGAAGAAAATGCCTAAAAAAATGACCTTAAAGATCAAATGGAATGGTGCACAGATCTATGAATTCCCTTACAACAACTTTCATTCATTCAGATAAGTGAAAAAGATGTGCGTCAACTCCAAATTGCAGAAAAAAAAGTGACTCAAAGTAGGGAAAAAATGTCAAAAATCCAAACAAAATATAATCAATTCTTAGAAATCAATAGGTTGTTGGCCAAAACAGGGACACACTAGGATGGTAGTAATCTTGAGTAGGTGAAATCAGCAAAAAATGACTCAAAGATCAACTCCCCATAAGGGTTTTGTACGAAAAAGACCAACACTCTAGTGTCAAGGGAACCAAGGCCTTGCAATGCTCTATGGGAGGCTACAAGGGAGTGCCAGTGCTCTGGTAGTAGAGGCAGAGGAGTGCTGGGCTCTTAGAAGGCCAAAAATTTGCCCAGAAATTAAAAAAACTCAGGGAACCCAGAAATTGAGCGTGTATGGAATGAATTTAAGACCCAAAAACACATCTAAGAATAAAACACACAGTGTGAATAAGATCTAAAGGTGAGCAAAGGCCAAAAACAAGACCAAAGAAGGAAACCAAAACTGAAAGCTTCACTCCCCAGTTGAGTTGCCAATTTTTGTTACAAGAGAATCCCCCTGTGGACAAGAAGGTTTCCTCTTGGATACTAGACCCCTATAACCAAGACAGAAAGGTGCAAATGTTGAGCACTGACATTCCTTCTAATGAAGCTAAAATAGTTAAGGAATAAGAATAAAGGAATATAAATACCTTTAATAACATTTGTCCTTTCTTGAACCAAGTTGATCTTGATCTTCAGAAGGTCTTTTGATTGAATGAACAAAAAAAACAAAACATACTTCCTATTCCTACCATGATTATCTTGGAAATAGATCTATCAAAAAGAACAAATTCATGAAACATACGCGAATTTGAAGGAAACAGGCCAAGCACACACACATATATATATATTAATGAAAACAAATCAAAGTTCTTACAACCATAAGTGTAGATGCAACAAGTTCACCAAGATCTCTTTGCCCAGACCCTTGCTCAAAATTTCCATGATCATAATGACTGTAACTTTCACTGATATCTTCCTTATGAGATCATAAGTTTGATGCCTTCAATGTCTCCCCCTTTCACCATGAAGAGACCTCCTTATATAGGCTTGGAGAGACCTAACCACCTTATATATTTTTGGGATAGGTTGAGGATCTTTATCCATCAGTTGTGGATCCTCCCTAAGATCCAACCTTGATCTCATAATTGAATCCAACCAACTCCAGAGATCAAGGGGATTTTCCCCTAATTTTCCTCAACAGCCCAAGATCTCCTCAAACAACCCAACACTCCATCAAAATGGGGCACAAAGTGTTGCAATGCTCCCCCAAAGAAGGATAGGGAGCACTGGCACTCCTTGATAGTGATTAGGGAAGTGCTGCCCAAAATTTCCCTAAAACATCCTAGAGCTCCTCCAGAAGTGTGCATAGAGTGCTAGAACGCTCCCCCAAATAAGGTTAGGGAGTGCTCGCACTCCTTGACAGTGGGTAGGGGAGAACTAGCCTTCAAAAATGACTTTTGAGTGGGTTTCTTCATGGAAAAAGATTTTTACTCTTCATCAGATGATTTCTCCTTCTTAAACCAATCTTTGAAGGTGTCTTAAGCATCCCTATGATGTCGTTAGAGACGCGACATAAGTGAGATGGCAGTATGATGTTTGTGACACTTGCGACATTTGTGACACTGACAATGACAACAATAGGTCATCATTGGAGTGAGTAATTTTGATTTGTAACACCCACCATCTAGCATGGGTATCTTGTAAGGATAAGTCAAGAACATAGATCCTTTGATCCGTCTCTATTTCCTCTTCCATGTTGGAAAGAAAATTGTATACCTTTGAGGTACCAGCATATGTTGGGTGTTCCCTTGTAACACCCCCAACCACCTACTGGTCAATGTCACTTGAAATAAAAAAAAAACTCATGCTTTGATGCCAATTTTTAAAAACCCTAACCTCCCAGGTGTAATATCCCTAGGCCAAACCCAATTGTAATGTAAATGAAAATGCACTTAAGCTGGTGAGTTTTTTTATATCATTTAGTATGCACATTTCATGGCATAGTGCGTGCATGTACTTCATAGTAAAATGAGGAAGTGTGCACATTACTGGATACCGCTCACAATAAATTGAGTGCACGTGTTTGTGAGGCCAACACGCCTTTGTGTATGCGCTGCATTTTATAGGTTGGTGAGCCAAGTTATTATAAGCTAGGATGCTTGTGTTTTGATTAGGTCGAAGAGCCTAGATGTTAAAGGCCAGTGCACCTATTTTTGTATAGGTCTCAAGATTAATATAAAACACATCGTTGTGTGCAGACTAACAATGATAAAAGAGATGGGGGACTAAACTCCACTAGTTAGGGAAAGGGAGGGGCCTAAAAGTTAAGGAAAAGGGCTAAGCTAAGGATCTTAGGCCAAAAAGGAATATTATATTAATATTTCTTAAAGCTAAATTATGGATAATTATTTTATCCGAAGTTCTAAAGTTAGGGCCAAGTGGGCCAAAGTAGCTCCATACATGACAAGTGTCAAGTTGGGGACATGCATACATATTGTTGGGACTTAGTTCATTTCCACACACTCTCCCATTATTCAATGATCATTCAGCCATGATTCCATGAGGATTTTCAGTCACACAGTCAATTATCTTTCAGACATTCATTTCACTATACCTGAACCATATCCATAGTCATATCAGGTTATGTATCTCGTTAGCTTGGGAATTGGACTAAATAAGTAGATATTCAGGCCCATGGGATATTGTAGAGGCAGTTTGTCAGGCCCGTGAACAATTTCTCTCTAGATGAGAGAATTGTTGGGGAATTGATTTCCTAAAGGTGCTAAACTATAGTTGCAGGGCTCTGAGAATTCCTGTCTGGCCTGTTGTTGAAGCTATGGAAGGGAAGTGGGGCAACCGAGGGACTGTTGAGTAGAGAAGGGGAACACTTCCTATGGTGGGACAGGTGACGTAGTCTAGACATGACCACCACCTCGCGCCTCCTTCTCACGGGATCGATCAATCATTTCTTGAGCCTAAGCGGCTCTTTGATTCCCACTGGAATCTCAAATTCCCGATCCACAGGTCCTTATTTCCCTGTCACAGCCTCTGCACGTGCCTATGACCTTTCCCTGATGATAATTTTGGGTTTCGGGGTTTTTTGGTCCTCGATGTCAAGAGTTCCTGTCCTCTCAGATCCGCGATCTCCGATTTTCCGATGCGCTCCCTTTTGGCCTTAGCCCCTCCTAGCTATGCCTTGGTCCATGTGACCGCTTCCCATAAGACCATATCCTTATATCCTTTCAGGGTTTTAGGCTTCGAAATCCTGATGTGCTCCAACTTTCGTTAGCCTTCGAGCTAGGCTTATGGTTCACGCGACCTTCCCCTCATATGATTGCAGCCATACCTCTTATCGGGGTTTCAGACTTCTCAATGCCGAAATGCAATTGCCCTCGGGACTGCCGATCTCTCGAATCTTGATTCTCAGCTATGCTGACAGCTGGCCCCTTTAAATGGAACTTCCCTCTTCTCTGATATGCTAACAGCTGGCCCCACGATGGATCTTTCCTCCTTGTTGGGGTTTTGGACTTCACGATTCCGAAATGTAAGGACTTTGTGTCCACAGGATTCTTGATATCCCTATCCCCGTAACACCGATGGATGACTTTTCCTTTCGGGAAATTTCCCGAATGCTTAGATCTCCTCTACGCGTCCTCCTATCATGGACAGTCCTGATCACTTCTCACAATTTCAGAGTTTTTGATACCCCGATGACAGAAATTCTCTGTCAACTCAAAACCCTAGTAACCGATATACCGTTGGGTCGCTCGATCCCCACCATGTGTCTCCACAAACGGGTGGTCCATATCATTCTTGGGACTTTCACCCTAGAGATTTCCCAACCTTTTGTCCACGATACTTTCGATTTCCCGATTGCTGATATCCCGATGGCCACACCTCTTGTCAGAATTTTCAACCTCCTATCCACGAAGTTAAACCTCATGCAGCTCCCAACCGATTTGATGGATGTCGGGTATTTGGACCAAGATCCGACAGTCCAGATCCGTTCTCCCTGCGCGCTTGCTCCAGAGGCTAAACTCCACACGTCTTCACCCGATCCAATGGTTGAAGGATATCTGAGTGAGATCCAACGACTAACGATCTCCTCTTCTATGTGCTCACTCTGATTCTCCCTGGACGTGAAACCTTCCAACGGTCCAGATCTCTTTGGATTATCCGACGATCGATATTGCTCCTCCCGAGCTTGCACACTTTCTTCCTAGCTTTGGGAGAATTTTCTAAAACTCAAAGGCCTCGACCTTTGTCTATTTCCTCCTGAGATTTCACTTCTGAATCCCCAAGGGATTCTTGTAATTTTACACCTCTACAGAGTCGTCACACACACACAGTGTTGTCTCTCCTGAGCTTGTCAAACACTCAGACCCCTAAGGGACTTTGTCCTCTTTCTTCTCCTATAGATGGAGAAATATGGATGTCCTCCTGGCTATCCCTCTGCTCAAGCAACCTCTTGCTGAGTTGGCAGGGTGTTCAAAGACCCTGTGAAGATCCCTCAGTGGATTCTTCCTTCAAAATACAGAACTCAAAGAGTTCTCTTCTCTTCTTTGTGTCTATCTGCACACCTACTCAATGCCTACCTGGCAGAGTATCTTCTCCCAGAACTTTTAGCAGTTCTATACTCTTTTGTGCACCTATGCACCTGCTCAATGCCCACTTGGAAGAGCTCTCATAATCCTTAGTGATTCTAGTTCTCATTAAGAACTCACAACAGAGTTCTTCTCAATGCACCACTATGCATATGCTCAATGCCCACTTGGAAGAGCTTCACAGAACTCCTCATAGATTCTGTCTACAACTGTGTCTCTCATTCACAGCCTTGCTGCCAAGGTGTTCAACAACCTTGAGGTCTTCCCCGAGTTGTTGATTTCAGTTCTTGTGCCACAGCACGTCCTTGTCTGAACCCACAGAATTCATAAGTGCAACCTTTGTGCACGGCTATCAAAACCCACAACATTCTATCACACCCTCCTGGTATGAAGCCTCAAATACCTTCACCTCAAATCAGACACACTCCTGTAAATTCAAACCTACAACATACATCTACAACACATATGAACACTCATAGACATTCATTCAACAAAGAAATACATGCAGTAAAAACTGCTTCTTTTATATTAAATGGAAAATGCCTGTTTTTACAAGGGTGTTCTCAAGCTCTCACTGGCTCTCCTCTTACAACCACTACAACTTCTACAAAATGAGATATGAAATATCTTTTACCTGAGGGGGATCTTCGAGCGCTTCCCTCCAACCTACCTACCCTATTCAATTACATTGAATGGGCTGTCTAGTCCAGCATCTGGATCTAGATCTCAGCCTTACAAACATTAAAGG